>JAMKCH010035180.1:0-61186 GCA_023653785.1 Ophioderma brevispina | reverse complement strand
AGCCTCTTTCGGAGTGTCTTTATGGACACTGACCTGAACTAAATGTTTTTTCTCATTGCGATGGCTTTGCGCACAGAGCATGCTTAGCATTAAGACGTACGCAGTTTCCTCACGTTGGGAGTGATGTGATTTCAAGGACAGGCGTGTCTGGCGACAAAATGAAAAGAATGTCTTTCGAGCAGAGCTTTTATACTGAAGTTAGTCTGGTGCCCCCTAGTTCTCCAAAATGATATATCGAAAGGACAAATACTTGCGGCAAAACATCCACTTTTTGGTACCAACTAAAAAAGCCTTGCAAGGTGGCTGCTAAATCTATTTTGTAGGTTGGTCGTAGAGGTGGACTGAAAATCAGGGGCCTACGCCAGAGCAAAATTATTATGCTATTCCACAAGGCTGTCTCCAGGTTCCTGGGCCTTCCCAAAGGGTCAAGTTGAACAAATTAGAACAGAAGTTGTGGGACTCGCACAACTTTCATCACCACATACCTGAAAGATATCTCAAATGATGATACAAGGAATTTCTATGCCCAGCAGTTCTAGGTGGAGGGCCAGGCATTGAAGTACTTGCAAGTATGGTACTTCTGCTTGGGTATGTGTAGTCTGAACGATGTTCTGCATGCGGCACTACTATGTGTTCAATTAACTTGATGTTAGTTTTTATTAATATTTCAAAAATACGTAAGTTGCAAACAATCACAGAAAAGCAGTTGTTGAGTATCTTTTGGACTTAAGAGTTCTTTACATGAAAAAGGAATTAGGACATTTTAAACCTTCAAATCTCTGAAATCTGGGTATTTCACCCTCGTTTGAAAATGACGCGAATAAACGTTTGGTACCATATCATACGTTTTGTGGAAGGTTCCATTGACTCCCTTTGTAGGTAGTAAAAGTTGCAGTAGGGGAGGATATGATTCCGATCTAAAGGCCCTATCGTCCGCCACTGGTATGAATGACTGCAACTTTGTTCAACATGATCAAAATCCGAACAACACGTTGTTCTGTGCACTTAATTTTTGCAATTCAAAAGAGATGATTTCAAGGAGTCACACGGCATTCAACTTGAATGGACGGTTTTCCAGGCGAGCTGTATGATTCTTTTGTTTTCATAACCAAATGAATAAACAGACAGTGACCTCTATTAAAGTATCGGTATTTCAACGATGCATTTATATGTCCATGCATTAATTCACACGCAAACACCTGAATACACACAAGCAGGTTACGAATCAACCCCCCCCGGAGCTACGTGTACAACCATACTTTTGAAGCCCCCCATTCATGAATGGGCCTGCCATCAACGTTTCAGAGTCAAACGTCACTATTTACCTGGACCCAGTTTATTTTCGTTGCCAATAAAAGTTCAGTGCCAAATTGAATAAAAAAACAAAGAAGAAATATGTTTTTAAAGTTGGAAACAATGATTTTGTTGGGTCCAATGATGAATAATAACTTTCTTTCGGATTTTTTTCGAAAGTGATATTTTTTAAATTAATTAATTAAAACCGGACATCAAGTTAAGTGACAGACATAGTCCAAATTGTGGTCTGTATTAGGCCATAATTACATTTGCGATTTAGCCATTTCTTCGTCTACAGCACTGGGGATAACTAACTTCATTCACTAAAATTTAATAACTATTATGTAAACCAGGAAAAGCTGTACCCCAATAAGAGGCACATTATTAGCAAAATGAATAAAAATGTCAACTCAATTTCTATAATATCAGTAACCAATATGTAACGTAACTCGAAGCGAAACAATAGAAATCACTAATGATATTCAATAAATTCAAACTAAAAACACTTTGATCTTTTTTCAACAGAGTATGCAGGTCCATTTGTATGCAACTATTGAAAAGATTTCAAGCTATTTCAGGTGTTATAACTTCCCCGTATTGAGCTCTAGTATCTGTTCATAACATAAAGGGCAACATACTCACCTCACTCATGATTTTTTAAATAGGTCGCTGAATACCATTGCCTTTCTTGATAAGTTGAATAGAAATAGAGTTTTAAAGACAATGACTTGCAGATTTATGTTATGCACAAATCGGGTCAGCCCTTGCCATGGGCTTTCATGAATTTTGTCCGTTTACATTTCTTTAAAAAAAAAAAAAAATTATTAATAATATGGTCAAATTTAATTGAACAAACAGAATCTCAAGATTTTTTTATTGCGAATGAGGAAAGAACTTATGCCAATGCGGCAAGGCATAACATTCAGTCTGTTCAACTGCGTGCACAATAACAATGGACCAGATGTAAAAGAATGTGTTCTGGGCCGATTATTGAATAGCATTAGCTCCATTGTTCGCTTGAGCATGTTGAGGTTATGTATATCCATTGGTCACTGATATTCTAGAAATAAATTGAGTTGACATTTTATTCATTTTTCTAAATAATGTGCAATCTTTTCATGTGGGGACACAGCTTTTCCTGGTTAAAATAATATTATTTTAATTTTAGTGGAGGATATAATAAGTAATCCCCAGGTCTGTAGCACGAATATTTAATTAAAAAGCCAACATTGTATCATGTAACATAGCTTATATGACTCTGTTAACCTTTTTTAAAATGCTCTGCAGTTTAAACGCTATGCCCGATTTACTTCATCATGTTTTGGGGAGTCCAAGTGTGGGAAAATATCGAATCCAAAACATGATAATGATAAAATTTGATGATTTACGCCCAATATTAATTGGTCTCATTATGAATTTTAAAATATTTTATTCTCGACTGCGTCTCACCCAATATTTTTGCAACTCGTAGCTCGACCAATTAAATTGGGCTTAAAGGTGCAACGAGAGATTTCAAATAACAGGTGTCCCTAAAAAATGTGAAAATTCTGATTTTTGCCCTGTGTAAAGCTTTTCATCAAAAATATCCCCATCTGAAAGGATTAAGTTGAGAAATGTTTCTTTGGTACAAAAATTGTGAAATTTCTAATTTCGTATAGGAGCAAATACGAAATTCAGCCTATGTTTTATATTGAAATATAAGCAAATCAAAATCACTTTTTTTCTCTCTTTTAAGACATTTCTGTAGCAAAATACAAGGTAAGAAATCTATTGAGTGTCTAATCTATATGAAATTACTATTATGACACAATATTTGCGTGCCTCAAAATCTCTCGTTGCACCTTTAATCGATCCAATTTTATATCAAACTTGATAGGATGATAGAGTGATGTGCCACAATATTGTGTAGTTTTTGGCTGCATTATTTGCATATTCATGAATTTTAATTAGCTTATTTGCATATTTCTCAGACATCTCGGTTAAACATCGGTGAAATGCTTGCGGGCTAAACGCTAAGCCCGGTTTACTTCATTATTATGGTTGAGGATCCACGTGTGGGAAAATATCGGATCCAAAACCATAATAATGAATAAAAATTGGGGATGATTTCGCCCAATATTAATGGTCTCGCTATGAGTTTTAAAATATTGGGCTCGACTGCGTCTCGCCCAATATTTTTGCAACTCTCATGACTCGACCAATAAATTGACTTTCTCAATCCAATTTATATCCAAATTGAGTGTGCATAGCCTTTTGGTGACTTTATTTGCATATTCATTGAATTTTAATTAAGCTTATTTGCATATTTTTCATACCAATTGGTTAAACTTTTAAATGACTCTGCTGGCTAAACGCTATGCCCGATTTACTTCATATCAGTTGTTGGAGGAGTCCAAGGTCGTGAAAAAGACCAGATCCAAAAACATGATAATGATAAATGGATGATTACGCCCAATATTAAAGGGATTTATTGGTATGAATTATCGCACATATATATAATGAAATATCCTAAATATGAAGTACCAGATGGTGTTCATGGTATGAGTATTCCTTGCGAAGAAAACACCATTGTCATGCTTAACTTTCGAAGCAGAGCAGTAGACGATTTAAGAAGCTGCCATGTTATTTTTTAGCTATCGTTTTGCCACAAAACAATTGAAAGATGATCTTTGGGTAGTCAAGTTCTGGCCTTTATGCGACGTGCGTTACTTTTAATATTGTAATTAAAAAACACAGCTTTAATTTAACGTTTCCTTAAAATATATAATTTATCAAAAATGGCATACATTGTGCCTAATTTTTTTTAAATGATCCTGGGATTCTGGAGAAATGTGGTTTTAAATAAAATTAGGAAAACTCTCTCATCATTCAAAGAACGCGCTATTCGGTACAATGAACAGTACGTAGATTGCTGACCTTGCATTAAGTTGGTTTCAAAACACTGATTCCCTATATTACAATGATGGCGAAACTGGGCTTCGTAATTGCTGGGCGTAATTGAGGCACTGACAGTCATAGTGCGTCATCCAAAAAGAGCCCAGCAGGTGTTAAGAAGCTGGGTCATTTTTTATAAAAAATATTTGTTCCCATTGAAATGTGGATAAGCGACATTAACGGACTACAGAATCAAGTCAAATCAGTGAGGCTCATGTATTGGAGATATGGGATGTACATATGTCTCTAAAACGTGCACCCGGGATGCAACTTCTCTTAAACAGGTGTCTTCTGGAATGCTATTATGTATTGGTAGGAACAAGATGGTCCGCCCGTTGTCCATTCAGTACTATACAATACTGTTGTGTAGCCGATACATTGTATACAGATCAGTGGTTACAGATGCGATTGCCATATAAACTTTTTCCACGTTTTCATGGATTGGTAGTGTTTAGGCCACTAAAAACCTTTGTCTAATCACAAACTTAGATCTTAAAACACCACTCTTTAACATTTCTCTCAAATCCACTTAAGGGTTTAAAAGTGTATTTTGTTGGCAATAAAAAAAAATTTCTAAACGAACGTTTGCTCTATCTTGTGCTCAACAAAGTTCACAAGTATGAGGCTTGTGGCAAACTTGCTGAAGTCACGTGATATATTTTGCTGGCTTCTGTTTCGGTATTGCATGCGGTGTTGTAAATATACCACAGGGAATAAACATGGTAGCTCCCATGATTGCTGTACAGTTGTGTACATTTGTCGGAAAAAAATCTGTATTTTTTTCGCAAGGAAAACTCCAATGGCCATGAAAACCATCTGGTATGTTTTATTTAGGGATATTTCATTATATATGTACCGATAGATTCATACCAATAAATCACTTTAATTGGTCTTGCTAGGAGTTTTCTCGCCCAATATTTTGCAACTCATAGCTCAACCAATTAATTTGGGCTTAATCGAATTTTTAAATCAAACTTGGTAATTTGTATAACACTTCTCTGCAGTGCATTTGTTCTCTTTCTAATCATCATTGCCAAACTTCATCATAAAGCAAGTGATCTCGCAACCAGGCGACACTTGTGGTTCGAGAACCGCCTTTGGGTGGAATGTGCCAAAATGCAGTTTGTTTATTTAACTGAGGCTTGTTGCCATAGCAACGGCTCATTATGTGTTTTGGTTTGGGCAATTTTCAGCTATTTTGGAGTTGAAAAAAGTGAAAATTGCCTTTTCAGAAGGTGCCATTGCCTGAACAGTTAAAACTATGTTAAAAATTTAGTTTCATAATCACAAAGGCCCATCTTTATTCTGTTCAAAGAAAAAATAAAAATTCTCAAAATATGCTTTTTAGTATGAATTTGGGATCTGGCAACACTGTAAGTTTTACAACTATGAAAAATTGACATTTTTGGCCTGTGTTTGCAAGGGAAAAACCCACTTGTGCACTGATCCAGAATACTGACTTTCTGGTTGTTAGGAAAACTGACCTTGCCCCAAACATCTGATGAGAAAATAATCTACCATAGGAGGTGTTGCTAGAAAAAAGACATTTTTGTAATGCCAATTTCTCATAGTATAATTTGTGGGCTTTATTTGGTAAAATTGTTGTGTGAAGTTGCATTTCTGGCCATGTTTGCCTAATTTTCAATCATTGTGAATATTTTGATGAAATATCAGTTTAGTTGCTTGGCGGCTGATGGTGTTGCCAGATGCTGCAGTATGGTCCTGGAGTATGATGTTGTTTTTTTATGCGTCCATTCACTATAATCAGTACATTTAATGGTAGTTTAATGTTGCATTCCATTACATATCATTTTCCCCATTTTGTATCTTTCTGAATATTTTATTTGAGAAGCAATCAAAATGTTTTTGGATGATATTTGATAGTGTTATCAATTTGTGTAATATATATTCATTATATGGTCAGCTTGAATCGATATTTAAAAAAAATAAGCTACTAGTGCAGATCTTGTGGGAAAGCACATTTCCTTAGTGTCATCCTCATTACTTTCACATATTGAAAGGTGATTAACGCTCCCTTGCCTAACCAACATTTTCTTAAACACCTTTATCTCCCCCTTAATTTTGCTAAGAAAACACTTATACTATACACGAATCCGATTTTTAACACATTCCAACAACCTCACTGGCAGCCATAGCTGGGGTGCATCCTGCTTGAATTCACCCAAATGTGCAGATTAAGTGTAGCTTTTGAATTATACTTAATCAAGCGTGGTACAGACGTACAAAAGATTTGGGTAGGTTTTGGGTTGGAGGCCCCCCAGTAATGGCGGATCAATTCTGACCATCATTTGGCTGGTCGGATTTGTCTATACTTTGTCTTGTCTGAAGTATGAAGTAATAACGACGCGCGTGTATACCCAGTGCCACCTTTCAGTTGCAGCGGGCTTGTGCTTTGCCTACGCGTGCACTGAAAAAAATGTACAAGCCCGCGTCGCTACTTCGTACTTCGAGCTGGACAGAGTATAGTTTATTTGATTTCAACATATGGCTATGGGTCTCCTTTATGGTGTCACAATGACATCATAATCATATATTAGTAGCATGTTTTAAATTTCAAATATCATGTTTTAAACCTCCATGGTCAGACTGGGGTTTATAGACACTGCCAAAGCTAGATTTAATTTAACGTAAAGGAGATCACCACGCTACGTTTTGCTTATTGTTCTCGCTGGATTGATGGGAGCGGCCATGTTGCCAACAAATAAAGTAGGTGTGTGATGGAATTTATTGAAGTTTAGCGGATGATATACTGTGTCTCACAAAATGTCACTGTATAAGTTTTTTAAATGCGGGAGTAAATTTCAGCCAAAACGTAATTCAGCATGTAATGCTCAATTAGAGCCATTCATATTAGAGTCCTTCAATGCCACATGCTATACAATCACTTGAAATTCCCTGCGTAAAATCAATTGAGACCTTCAATGCGTACCTTAGAGTGGCACTATTTTGCTATCTGGCCAGGTGGGACTTCAATTGGCTCTACTCTTCATTGGGATACTGTGGTTAAACCTATACATCCAAAGGGGGTCTACTCGTTATTTGTATTGAAGTTAATCTGTGAATTCGTTATTTCTTTATTGGTATATAATCACTGCAGATGTGTGTCGATTCAATGGCATACAAACATTTTAGACATGTTAGATACTCAAAAGTAAATAACTTTGTTTTGACAATCATCATGGGACAACTATAGACATGACGTAGCAATGGCCGCGAGATGGCCGAAACGTCACTATGCCCATGGCCATGAGATTATAGGTAACAGTTCCCGATTTCATTTTTTATCTTCTAATTAGCTGATTAATTTATTGTAAAATCATCAATGTTGTGAAGTGTTTCAACATAATTTATCACGTATGTAAACTAAAAATTGTTTAGACAGTACAAATTGATTTAAAGAAAATAAAAGTACTAAACAAAAATTAGAGTGAGCCTTTTGAAGTTGATTCAGCATGATCAGCAAATTCTTATTGGGCCTGAATTCCTTCATTACATCTGCATTTTTCACAATTATCTTTTGAAGTTATCTGTTATTGTGGAATATAATGGGATACTCTTACATTTCTTTGTTGCTCGTGTTCAGTTTTCCTCAAAGTCATCCCATAAGAGATAAACCAACTCCTTTTGGATGATACTCCGTACAACACTATAATGGGATACTCTTGTTGATGTGTTCAGTTTTCTCCAAAGTCACCCACAATAAGAGATAAACAACTCATCTTTCAAATATTACATATTTGTGAAAAATGGAAACAGGGATGACTGGCAGTCCCATATAAGTGGTCTAATAAATGGAAAAAGTTAAAAAAAAAAAAAAAAAAAATATAAGAATTATAAAATCTTTAATCCCTAATGTCTCTTAGCTGCATTTAAAGCACTTTTGAAAAAAAAAATACGGAGCGGGACCCCTGCCTTGAATAGGGAAATTGCTCCTAGATCTAATAACGCTACCTCCCCTTTTGCGGTGATCGTCAGCTTTTCCTCTAGGGACGTAGGGGTATACATTCTTGACGACAGGAAAACCGGTATATAATTCAACACTGATATTATTATAGTATTCATACCCTAAACTTCCATGTTTGGTACGCTTTTTGTTTAGAAGATATTAGAGTAGAAAGTAATTGCTTAAAAATTGTTGAAATATATATCCAATAAAAAGTTATGGTTGAAAAATTAAATCAGTTGCAATATTTGCATTCGCTCAAACATCGAAAAATATGCCACCACTTGATAACTTGATACGTATATATGCGCAAACAATCCCCATGCTCACAACTTGAATCAGAATTGGACAAGTCATTGTTCAATAGCGAGCAGGGGGCTTCCTTCTTTTCATATCCTTCCCCACCCCCATCCATTAACCCCCAAATCAGACAAAGGTGGCAACACTTTTTTTTGTGATTTTCTGGGGTGAATCTCAAATTTTTCATCGATTACTTTGTCTTGTATGAAGTATGAAGTGAATTATGCGTGGGTTATAACAGGAGGATTCAACCAGATCTCTTAAACCAGCTGTGCCACTTAAAGTAAATGATATGGTTCAGATTGTTTGGGAGGAGTCTAAGTCCAAGAGGCAATTGTGTCGATTTCACTGCTTGGACGTCGCATTTTTTTCAGGCCATTTTAACATAGAACAAGAGTTACTTTAAGTATGGTCATTTGATACGACACAGACAGGTCTAGGTTAGTGGACGTGGGTTGGAAGGGAGTTGACCCCCCAATTTCGTAGCATCAGCAAAGGCAACCCGGATCAGATTTGGGCAATTTAGATGGGGAGTTGTGGTCACTCTTCATTGCAACTTCATACTCCTAAATAGGTGGTCCTTATCAAGTGGGCAGGAGGCTTAATTCCTCCCGTCAGGTAGGGGCACAGTTCATCTAGAGGTTTTCAGGGTCAGTTTCAAAACCAGTTACAGCACCAAAATGACTTCAAAAAAACATACAAATGCAAGGAGAAATTGAAAAAGAAAAAACTTTGCCTTTGCATACAGGGTCAGGATGTGCAATCCACAGTGTGGTACAAGAAAAGTTATAATTAGGTGTCAGGATCACAGTGGCGGATCCAGGATTATTGGAACGAGGGCCGGATGGCTTTTCCAATAACACAGCTATAATGGCACCGCTGCAGTGCCGGTTGACGGATGGTGGGCGGGGTTGAGGGTGTCCCCTCTGCGCGTCGCGGGTGGGGGGGGTGTGAATAAAGGGTACACCTTCCCAATGTTCACTTTCTAATCTCCAGTCACCTAGCCGATTATTTGTAGAAACCCCCTCCAGGAATGGTGGTGACGATTGACCATTATTCAAAATCGTGAGCAGTTCTCTTTTTTCCGTGTGTAGTGTAGCAAGGTCATGGGGACGTTACTGTAGTTTCAGTCTGCTTGCAGTTGTGTGGTCAGACTAGAGTTAGGGATATAAGCTCCAATGCCAATAATTCGAAAAACTCTGGGATTATCAAAGTGAAACAGCCAGGGTTTTTTTCTATACGCTAATCCAGATTTTAAAAATAAAATAACCTAAAAAACTTGGATTATAATTGATAGTCCAAGATTTTCAGGCATGTACCAACAATCGAAAATCTTGTTAACACAAGCCAAAAAAAAAAAAAATCACTTCAATAATCCAAGCTTTTCGAATTGAGCATCGAAAAATTTGGATTATCAATTAAAAATTGAAAAAAACTGCCTCCAAGGGGGCATGTTATTATTTTCTCCTCCAACGAGGGGCGTGAGCCGAGACACCCCTATGTAGATCAGCCAGGTGATACTACTAAGGATGCGTGTGAGATAGCCTCAGTGTTTCAAAGTATAGCAAAAGGGTCAGGGATACTACTCTAAGTTTGTTGTTGTGATTGATTTAGGCCACCACTCATGTTGTCAGTCTTGCTCGAGTGGTCATTATGCCTGCGTCCACCCTCTTTGTGTTGCATGCAAATACAAGTCTCTGTTAAGTTGGCTGAAGTTGTTTATCCCCTGTTGAATATTTCCGATTCAAAATCTGGCAGAACAGAATTTTAAGAGATGGGTCTGTTATGGTTTCAGGATTCGGGTTTTTTACTGGTAATTAGATGCCTGAGGAGGTTGGCCGTACTTATCATTCTAAAAGATCCAGCATGGCTTTGGACAAACTTAAAGGAGATTAAAATAAGGGGGTTGGTCATTTAAGGAATGACCATAAAATTTAAAAACTTAATGGTGTTCCTATCGGTTTGGTGACTAAGGCTGAAAGCGGTATATTTTCACCAGAAAACTATGTATATTTCACCAAAGTTTGGGCCAATTCGGGGTCGGTATATTTTAAACTGAAAATTGGTCCCGTTAGGGGTCACTTTCAAACCCCGGAACGATCATTGGTGCCCAAACGAAATCCAGGACGGGCCGCCCCCGGTTTCAAATTGAGTCAACTTTCTCTGTTATTTTCACACTTGGGGCATTCATTGGGCAGTAAGCTGAACGCATACAGATGTACATTAACTCTTATATAACGAAAACACCAATAAATATACACACCGGAGACCGCCGGAACATTTGGTAATATGCAATATACTTTTATTACACTTTTACGTGTTCGGACATAGATTTTTCAAAATATTCTATCCGTAGTGATTGCTCGCCAATTATCAATTGCGGCAGAGGGATTATGATCACAGGGTGGCTGTTGAATCCTTCCTTTTGTGCGGGTGATGGATAACCATATTACAATGAATTGGTGGAAGTCAATTCTGGTTCCTTATCGCTTTCTTCCATCCTGCTAATACGAAACTCACCCTATTTAGGAGTGAATTTTAGCACCAACCTGAGATGGAAACTTCAAGGCCTGCTGTCTGAGTTCAATAATGGCTCTATTATCCTTGGTTGGAAGTGGCAGGAGGAGATTTTTTAAATATTTTCTTCTCACTTTTCACTTGATCGTTTGTAGACCACCTAACGAGAACGTTCGAGTTAATTGAACAAACAAGTCCAAAAGACACCGCAAACCTTGTTTTGAACTTGTCTGCTCTTGCAATCGTCCCCATCGAAAATCATGGCTTTGACGTTCTGTCGTGCATGACGAAAGTAACTAAATAATCAATCTTATTACATAAAGACAGCGTATTTGCTAATATCACTTCAGGTTTGATCTATACTTTGGTAGCCTATTCAAATAGCAGAACCAGGGTTTTCTAACAAAAATTGGGGGCGCTTCTTTCTGGAAATCTCCTCATGTCTCTTTAAACGCAAAACTCCTGTAGGGTAATGCTGATTGGTACCCATCCACTAAAGATGAAAAGCATCTTCTTGACATGATCCAGAGGTCCGCTGCCCATCTTTGCTTTCATACTACTTAGCCCTGGAGCTTGCACACATTTGTAAACACATAAAGCATCTCAAGTACAAAAGGTTTGAGGATTAAATATGTAGACAGCTGACAGGAACCCCTGAAACGCCATTCTTAAGTGCCCACAATGGTGCCTTAAGACAAAGAATTGTCCAGTGGCAAATTGTTTAAATGGATCCAATCGTGTTGAAAAGTATACCATGTTATGTGTCTAACCATAAGGATTCAGACAGTATAATTTGTAATATGTACTGCCTTAAGTTTCAGAGTTACAGGCTAAAACAGCAAAAATAAAAAAGAGGTCAATTTCATTTGTACAGGTGTCAAATTTCAAGTGCTCCTGATTTGAATACAAACTGGTGCAAATTATTGGTGGAGCTCATAGGATTACTAAAATAAGGAATAGTTTTGAGTGTCTCAAATGCTTGCTTAAAAAAGGGGGAACCAAGATCAAGCGCCATTGAATGCAATGGATGTTGAACTTCTGTGCCCCCTACATATCGGAAACTACAGACGGCACTACATAAGACAGTGTCTATTGACTGTATAACTCTCACTGTCACTATTATGAGATTTTCTCTCATCAGTTGGATGTGACTCTACTTGGAGCAATGATGTTGTAGCTCTGCTTGCATTCTCCTCTCTCAAGTCCTTATCAACTCTAGAAGGATCCAGCACCGTTTCTATGAGTCATGTACTAAATATATATTATCTTACATCATGAGTCTTGAACTCCCTGGAAAGTTCATGCCCATCACCCTCATGAACACGACATCTCTGTCTGTATATGCAGTAGGGCGCCACCTATGGTTTCTCAGTGAAATAAACCCGGTCTAGTCAGTCCACCTGGTTTCAAGCAAATTTCAGAACTTTCTCCGCTTGCTGTTTCATTCTATTTGTTTCACACACACACCACCCAATTATACTTTTTTTATTATGTTTTTACTTAGTTACTTTATAGTATTTTATTGGAGCTAATTTATAATTTAAGCTCACTGATAGCTACAAAAGTGAAACAAAATATTGCAAATTTGGGGCACTCAACTGTGAATGTGAATTTAGTTATGAGATTAGGGAAGGGCGTATTGATGGCAAAAGCTGATATAGAACCAGCTTTCATACTGTTACCTATTCATCCAAGTGATTTTGAGCTGCTAGGTCTAAAATTGGGTGAAGACTTTTTCGTAAATAAAGCACTTTCCGGTGGGTGCTTGGTCTTCTCCGGCACTGTTGAAAATCTCAACTTTGTAGCGTGGGTTACTAGGACATGTGTCAAAGTCAGATAGTATGTGTCATTATGCTGATGACTATTTTCTTGCTGGGACTGACAGAGGAGTTAGTCCTTTCTTGCAAACGTCTATTAGAATGTTTCGAAGGAGTGTGAAGTCAATTATAGGTGTAGCCCCTTTGGCAGTGGAAAAGTCTGTGGGTCCTTCTACAAAATTGGTGTTTATTAGGGTTTTAGAGAGTGAGTCAGTTGCCAAGTAGTTTAATTCCGAAGGATAATTGAGCAAGTGAAAGAGAAGGTTGATAGGGCTTTTGAGTATGGAGGAGATTTCATTAAAAGAATTACACTCTGTAGTACTATGATCTTTGTCCTTTGTGTGTCGTGCAGTATCTCCTGGACAGGGCCTCTCTAAGGCGTCTCATTGATTTACAATGTGGGACTAAGAAAAAGTGTGGAATAAGAGAAGATTATCAATAGGTACTAAGGCGGTTTAAAGATGTGGCTCATTTTTCTGACAAATTTCAACTGTTTCTTCGCCTTATCTCCAAGCAGATTTGGCAAGGAAATGAGGATATACAGTTGTTTACGGACGCTAGTGGAGGTATTGGTTTTGGTGGTTTTTGGAATGGAAAATGGTTTCAAGATAGATGGCCTTTTTATAAGTCACATTCTATTGCTTTGCTAGATTTTTTTTCCGATTTTGGTTTCAATTGTGCTCTGGGGTGAAGATTGAAAGGTAAGCGTATTATTTTTAGGTCAGACAATGAAGCAGTTGTGTCGATTTTGGTGAATTGCAAGCGAGTTTTTGTGCTAAACATATTGCTGGGTGAAATAATCAAATCCGGGGGGGGTATGTGCTTTCACGTTCCAGGTAGAAAAGTTTTGACAGGCAGCGCCAAAGGCCGAAACTTCGGGATGCAGAGTTCCTCCATTTGTATGGCAGCTGTAGAGGAGGAAACAAGGAGGTTGTTGCAGGTTCCCAATTTCAAGCAATTTGGGCTACTTAAGTAAGAGGGGTATTGATAATTTCACTTCCTTTAGGTCTGAAGCTGGCTTTGCACATGTATGGCTGCTCAAAGTCAAGTTCATGGCCTTTGTATCATGTTTGTCCTTAAAGGGTTATTCACCATCCACAGTGAATGTGTATGTGTCGGCAATATCGTTGTCCGCAAAATCAATGGTTGGTTAGATCCAACGGCAACTTTTTTTGGAGGGCTGTAGACTTGGTGAAAGAAGGGTAGATAGAAGATGCCCAATTACTTTTTCAGTATTGTGACCTCTGTTAAACATTATGCATGCGTTTGTTGTTCAGAGTATGAGGTATATTGTCACAATACGAGCATTTGTGTGGCCTTTTATGGTTTCTTGAGGATAAGTGAATTTGTACTCAAGTCACATAAAGTGATGTCTGAAGAGTTGTGGGTATTGGAGATATATCTTTTGAAGGTTCTGATCAGGTGTCAGTGTTAATATGCATTACGTTTTCGAAATCAAATAAAAAAAGCGGGCCCAAATTCATTCGTCTCTACTCAATTGGTGGTGATGTGTGCCCTGTGACGGCTATGAGGTTGTATATTTAAAAAAAAAGCGCCTATTTCTTGTTCTTTATGCGTACATTATGATGGTGCTCTGCTGCAAATGGATCAGTTTAGGTCGATACTGGCTAAAGGTGTTACGTCGTTAGGGTTGGATCGTAGAGATTTCACGTCGCAGAGTTTCAAAATTGGTGCTGCTACTGTTGCTGCTATTTGGGGGTTCCCTGTTGATTCCATCAAGTCATTTGGTAGATATAATTCAGATGCAGTAAAGGGTTACATAAGGCTCCCATCTGGTGATACAAGATAGTTTTATTTTTTATTCAAATTCATCAGTGGATTAAGTGAGCCTCTCTTATTAATTTCATTTTTTATTCTCTGTTTTAGAAAATGTGAGGACGTGGGTCGTCGGAGATAGTATTGTGAACTGGGCTGGGCAGCAGAATTATCAATTGCGTGGTGGTGGTAAAGTAATGTGGAGAGGTCTTGATGGTGCAAGAGTGGAAGGTTTGGTCAATAGATTGAATCGCTATCTTTCTGAGAACCCATTTCCAACAACCCTTATCTTACACGTGGGTACTAATGATATTTTTGCAGACAGCCTGGGTAGCACCAAATTAAGGCTTCAGGAGAATTTAAATGGTGTGCGTAAACTGCTGCCCAACACTAGAATCATTTGGTCAGATATACTGCCCAGATTGTTTTACCATGGTGAAAATCGTCGTGGTGCGGGTAAAAATTGTGCAGCCAATATCAATAGGTTCGCTGCGCATGTGTGTGCCAAGTTGGGCAATGCTCATGTTATTAGGAACTATCATGTGTTTCACCCCAGTGATCATCACCTCTTTCGGAGAGATGGCCTCCATCTTTCAGAAGAGGGTAATAGTTGTTTTAGGATGAATTTAGAGAATGCACTTCTGTACTTCAAGAGTAACCCAGAGTCATTTGCTTATCCTCCTCGTTAAATTCCTTAGCCCTTCAAAACTGGGGGGGGGGGGGGTTGTTTGGGGTAGGCAAGTCACCTAATGGTAACTTGGTTGGTACTTTTAAGAGTCAATACACACTAGAATAGTGTCAATTTCACAATTTATAACAAGCTCACTGTTTTTATAAGAGTTTGCTTGGGAATGTATTCTTGCTCTCCAGTCAATTGTATTGAATGTTTAGTCCAATATTAAGCTGCTCTACAAATCTATTTAGCCATGCAAATTCGACCTTTTACATTCCTACAGTGCCCTCACCAATATCTATACCTATTTTATACTTTTTTTTAATTATGTTATCTCTTAGATTAATTTTTATAGATTTTAAAAATGAGCTAATTTTATAATTTAAGCTCACTTGATAGCTACAAAGTGAAACAAAATAGTGCCAAATATTCCTTTTGGGGCCACCTCCCTGCTCGAAACCTTTTGGAATGCGAATTTTCGTTTGATGAGAAATGTAGGGAAGGGCGTATTGGATGCAAAAGCTGATATCGAAACCGCTTTCAATAACTGTTATCCCATTATTCATCCACGTTATTTTGAGCTTGCTACGGAGATTCTAAAAAATAAATGATGGGGGGGTGACTACCCTTTTTCCCGTAAATAAAGCCAACTTATTCTTGTGGGGTTGCTTGACTTGGTCCCCTTTTCTCCGGCACTGTTTTGAAAATTCTCAACCTGTTTTGTCAAGAGTGGGGGGTTACTAGAAACATGTGGGTCAAAGTCAGAATAGTATGTGTCCATTATGGCTTGATGCTATTTTCTTTGCTTGGGAACCTGCAGAGTAGTCATAGTCCCTTTTTTCTTTGCAAACGTCCCTAGGTTAAAATGTTTTTTTTATGACAGGAGTGTGACAGTCACTTATAGGTGTACCTGTTTGGCAGTGGAAAAAGCCCCCTGTGGGTCCCTCTCCTAACAAAATTGGGGTGTCGTTGTCGGTTAGTTAGAAGATCTTGAGTCCCAAGTTTCATTGCCCACCTTCGTTGTTCTTTTACATTCCTACATGACTACATTTCGCAACGTGACGAGACCTGTTGATCGGCTTTTTGAGTAAAAGGGCGGAGAATTTCCACTTACAAAAGAATTACAATCTTTAGTACTATGATCTTTGTCCTTTGTGTGTCCCGTGCAGTAATCTTCACTCCTGGGAAGGGCTCTCTCTAAAAAAGCCGTCTCATTGATTGTTACCATGTGGGACTAAAGAAGTGTGGGAATAAGAGAAGATTCCTCCAATCAGATTAATAGAAGGCCCGGTTTTAAAGATTGGGCTCATTTTTTACCTGGACCAAATTTTCAAACGGTTCCTCCTTTCGATTCAACTCTCCAAGCAAGATTTGGCCAAAGGAAATAGGATTATAACAGTTTGTTTAACGGACCTTAAAGTGGAGGTTTTTGTGTTTTGGGTGGTTTTTTTGAATGGCCAACTGTTTAGGATAGATGGGCCCCTTTTTTATAAGTCAACATTTCCTAATTATGGAGCTTTGGCTAGATTTTTTTTTTTTCCGATTTTTTGGTTTCAATTTGTGGCTCTGGGGTGAAGAAGAAGGTACGCCTATATTTTTAGGTCAGGAAGAACCAATGAAAGCAGTAAGTTGTGTGCGTGTTTAAAATGCTGCATGTCTTTTTTGGCGATGCTAAACCATATTGGGGGCTGTTTGAAATAAGTCAAATCGCTTTGGATTAGCTTTTCACGTTTCCAGGTAAAATTATGGTGACACAGGCCATCGCCAAGGCCGAAACTTCCCGGGAATGCAGAGTTTTGTCCTCCTCCATTATGTATTTCAAGGCTGTAAGGAGGAAACAAGGAGGGTTGTTTTGCAGAGTTTCAATTTCACAAGCAAAATACTGGGCCTACTTTAATATAAGAGGGGGTATTGAGATATTTTCCCAACTTCCTTTAGGGTCCTGAAGCTGCTTTGCACAATGTATGAGCCCCCTGCTCAACGTACCTCCCATTGCTTTGTCTCAATGTTTGTCCTTTAAAGGGTTATACATTTCACCATCCAACGTGGAATGCGTGGTATGTGTCCGGCAATTCGTTTGTTTCGCAAAATCAATGGTTTATTTTGTTAAATTTCCACGGCACTTTTTTTTGTTTGGGGGCCTTGTAAGACTTGGTGACAAGAAGGTTATAATAGAAGAATGCCCCAAATTACTTTGATTTTTCCAGTAATTATGACCTCCTTTAAAACAATTCTGCTGCAGTATTGGGTTTTTCAGAGTAAATGAAAGGGTATCCTCTTGTTAACAAAGCAGCCTTTTTTGCTGGCCTTTTTAAATGGTTTTTCTTGGAGGGATCAGTGAACTTTGTATTCATTCCATAAATTGATGTCCTGAAGGTTTTTGGGGCTGGTATGATATATAATCTTTTTTGAAGGTTCTGATCAGGTGTCAGTGTTTAAATAATGCCATTCCATTTGTCGAAAAAATCAAATCAAAAAGCCGGGCCCAAATTCATCGTCGTCTCTAACCTCAATTGGTGGTGAATGTGTGCCCTGTGGACGGCTATGGAGGGTTTTTATATTTTTAAAAAAAAACGCCTATTCTTGTTTTCCTTTTTCGTACATTACGAATGGTTGGTTTCCTGGCGCTAATGGGATTCATTTTTTAAAGGTCGATACTGGCTAAAGGTGGGTTTACTCCGTTTAGGGTTTGATCCGTAGCGATTTCAACGCCGAGTTTTTTCAAAATTGGTGCGGCCTACTGTTTTTGCTTGCTATTTTGAGGGGTTTCCCTGTTTGAATTCCATCCCATCAATTCATTTGGTAGATAGAATTCAGATGCAGTAACGGAGGGTTCATAAGGGCTTCCCAGTCTGGTTGATACAAGAATTCCCGTTTTTTATTTTTATTCACATTCAATCCAAGTGGGATTAATAAGTGAGCCTCTCTTATTAAATACTTTTTTCTTTTTTTATTCTTTTCTGTTTTAGAAAAATGTAAGGAACTGGGGTCCCCGTCTGAGATAGTAATTGGGTTGGAACTTGGGGGGGCTGGGCAAAGCAGAATTATCAATTGCGTGTTGGGTGGTAAAGTAAATGTGGAAGGTCTTGATGTGCACGAAGGGGGAAGGTTTGGTCAATAGTATTGAAAAAAACGCTATCTTTCGTGAGAACCCAAATTTCCAAACAACCCTTTTATCTTACACGTGGTAAACTAATTGATAATTTGTTGCAGACAATCCTGGGTAGCCAACCCACACCAAATTAAGGTTTCTGAAATTTAAAGTGGTGTGGCGTAAACTGCTTGGCCCCAACACATAGAATCATTGGGTCCGATATAACTGCCTCAGATTGTTATTTACCATGGTGAAACATCGTCGGGTGGCGGGTAAAAATTTTTGCAGTCCCAATATCAACTAGGTTTTCGCTGGCGCATAGTTGGGTGCCAAGTTTTTGGGGCAATGCTTCAATGTTATTTCGAACTAACATGTGATGTTGGCAAATTCACCCCCAGTGATCATCACCCAACTCCTTTTTAGGAGAGATGGCCTCCACCTTTCAAAGAAGGGTTATAGTTTGTTTTAGGAAATGAATTTAGAGGAATGCAAACTTTCGGTACTTTTCCAACATACCCGAGTCCCCACCAATTTGCTTATCCTCCTCGTTAAATTCCTGAGCCCTTCAAAACTGGGGGGAGGGGGGTTGTTTATGGGGATAGGCAAAAGTCACCTAATGGTAACTTGGTTGGTACTTTTTAAAGTCAATAACACAACTAGACTGTGGGTCAAAGTTCCACAATTTTTTTAAATAACAAGCTCCTGGTTTTTAATGTTTTTGTTTATAAAAGTTTGCTTTGGGAATGTAATTCTTTGCTTCTCCTCCAGTCCCCAACTTGATATTGATGTTTAGTAGTCCCCCCCAATATAAAGACAAACTATCAGTTGATTTGCCTAAATCGGACAATCGAAAAAATTATCAAAAAAAAATCACAGAATTTTTTTGCATTGTATTTTTTAACAAGTACAGTTATCCTAACAAATACCCCTGCAAATGAATAAGAACCCAGAAAACCCACCCTAAAGGGGCAGATCGGGAGATTTTAGTCATTATTGGTCCCGAACGGTACCCACATATACCAACCCACACTATAATTGAATGGAAGGACATCGTATTCTTGGAACACTGGCCGTTTTTCTCTTCCTTTTTTCTGTCCATTCTACACAGCTTGGAAAAGGTACCCTTTATGAATAATTCTAACAGCCTTATAATCCTTTCCACTTTTGAAGCTAATTCCCCTTGCAATTTCAAATATTTGCAAATCACTGATAGTGGTCTTTTGTTATCTTTTTTAAGTTTTAATCTTAAAAAAATTTCCTTTTTCCCCCGTTTTTATTCCCTCTATTTCCCTTTTCCTTCCCCGCATGCCTTCACACACCCCCATCTCTCTTTCGCCCACTGCCACCTTCCCCCCCACCTTTCTTCCCACTTCCTCCACAGTGCACACTCACGAGTATTTGATAATATAGTTGGTAATTTACGCAAAACCCATAATTGTTCTTCGTAATTTACATAGTAACTAGTTTTCCTTTTCCATCCTGCTTGTGGCTGAAAATTTAATATTTAAATACAAATTGTATCTAGTTACTGTTTTAACATAATACCATTTCACTATTGTGCTCTCCACTCTTCCGGGGAATTTTTAAAGGAAGCATAAAATCTGGTCTTTTTGGGTCTTTCTTTAACCCCTCCAATATATCATTCTGTATTTCTTAAACGTGGTGGCCTGTTTTTTCATTTCCATAACCTTTCCCATTTCAAATTCAATCGATCCTTAATTCTAGTATAAGCTATTGGTGATCAGTCCTTGCTTCACAATGGAGAGTACCTCCCTGGTAGCAAACTGTTTGTTATTTAATACTCCACCCAACTCAATATCCCCATGTTTAAAAACCACTTAGGATTTTCCCAGCCTACCAACAACACTTTCGCTAAAGTATCTTTCTCATTACTTGCTTCTTCCGTTGTTTTGGGGTGGTGGAAAGTGCAATAATGTGCACTTGCCAAAAGCCCTATATTTTCCAAATACTTGTGCTAATTATAGTGGTGATTTTCACCCCATTCAAAGTTTTTTATTTTCTACCTCTTGGGAACTGAAAATGGGATCTGATGGCTTCAACTTTTTTGATGATGATGACGACAATGAGAAAAATACGGCCTTATCATCTTGAGTGTAAAATCGATCCTACACTTTACGTACGCGGTAATTGAGAGGGGTTCCCCCCCACAAGACCGAATTCCGGAACACACCACTACCCTTTTAATTGGGATATGTTTTGTGGCCGCTTAATTTTTTAAGATTTAACAATTAGCATCTTTTATGTTTGTTTTGTGTTGCAAAAATTTTACTTCTACTGTGGCCTCGCGTGAATTACTAACAATAGCGGGGGGTTCCCCCCTTACCCAAAAACCCAGTTTTCTTAATTTTGTAATCTCATTGTTGTGCTAACCCTACTACTCATGAAATGTCTTTTGCATTAAAACTCTGCTAAATCTAGTGTGTAACATTGATTTTAACTTTTTTTATTTAACTAAAACATGTACTTTCACAAGAAATTGGTCCTATATACGGGGTCTTCAACGCCGGTATTTTTTGTAATCTTGCTGTCATTTGCTGCCTTTGCTTCTGATCTAAATTTTTTACAAACATATAATGTAAATCAATTAGTTTATTTAAATTTGCAATATGAGCATCAGATAGGGTGTCCTTCCCCAATGATTTAGTTTATCACCTCATATCAGTTGAATTAAAGATCATTTCCCAGAACCAGAGGGCCCCGCGGGATCCCGGTAGGGGGGCGGAGGGGGCGTCCGTGCCCCCGGTAATTCCTGCAACTTCCCTTGCCAAATCAGCTCCCCATTTTTTGGAGTGAAATGTATTCCATTATTTTAGTTCAGGTATTTCCTATTCTCCTTTCCTTCAATACAAAAATGGTACGGTTCCCCCCCCAGGAGGCCCCTGATTAAGCATACAATGAAATACATATATGATTACAAAAGAAATTGCATTATATATACATGGCATTTAACTGCATCGCCAAATCGACGTTTAAACAATACAAATTTAATACAACCAAATAACAAGCATTTTTATAAGAGCCAATTCCCATTTTTGACAATTTTTATTTCCAGGCCCCTCAACTGAGATTCCCAACCCCCCCTGCAGGGTTTCGGGGTTTTTTTAGAAATTTGGCACGATGATGTATCCCCTGCATGTCGTAAAAGGCGGACTAAATGGTGGCGCCCCCCTGCAAGGGTTCGGGGTTTAAGCTATTGGGCCCGATGTGTTTCCCCCTTCCAATTTTATGTCGTAAAAGGGGCGCTCAAGGGGCACTCGTTCATGTATATTTTGAACAGACTGGTTGTATTTAAATTTAGGATTAATAGTTATAAATGTAATTGTGTATGACCGCACTTGGTTGGGGTAAATTGTAATTATTTAGATGTTTTTTTCTGTTGTAATACTCCGTTTTTAAAGGTACATGAGCCTTTTAAATCATTAACATGGTAATAAAAGACAAACATTAGTAATCCATTACAAAATTATTACACTAATGTAAGTGACCAACCTTTATTTATTTTTTTTTTTTTGTACTCGAGTTCCAACACATCGTCCGCATGTTCTTAGGGATTTTGTAACGGTTCAAATTTGTTTGCTGTGTAATTTTACAAATCTAATCAGTTTTTGGGCAATAATGGCCCAAAGTGTATTGGAAAGCCCAATTTTCTATAAAATGTAATTTATGAGACACCATCCTATTTTGGTTCTGTAAGGGATCTCAAATGGTTTTGCATGTCCGAATGGTGATTTGTCTGGATTATCTGTATTTGAAAGTTAAAGTTTTTTGCTTTGGTACATGGGATGAATGAATTGACCTTGTCCCATCGGTCCCCCTATAATGTGTATAGTTATAAAATTTATCAAGTCTTCAAAAATCTGTTTTGAACTGTTTTTTTATTGGCAATTTGCAATGTTTTTTTCCTAAGTGTATCTTGTTGTGCAATTATTTGTTTATCTTGTTTTTTTTTTATACATGGAATATGTGGTGCTCTGGTTTCATCACTTGTAAATAGTGTCATCCTTTGATGTAATTTGTTAATCATTGGTAAATTTGGAAATTGAAAATGAAGTTTTTAATATTGCGTGTTTGTTTTTATGTTCTATCTTGACTTGGTTTAATGAACAAAAAATGTAATGACAAAACGATATACACCCCAGTTGGTGGTTTGAGTTTTGTCCCGTTAAAATTTTAACAAAATAATCCACGCACTCACTCCCATAGAAATTCAAAAAATTGAGCTATTTTGGCCCAGTTTATGTCTTTTTCAGCTCCCCGGTAATTTTTGACATTTTCCAAAATCCTGTATCCGCCATTGCCAGACGCACATGGCCTTTTGCCCATATCTTGTTTTCACATTTTTTATGTCCCCAATTCATTTTTCTTTTCATGGCCTATGTGTAATATGCCGTAGACTACGTGAAATACAAAATTGGTTGCAAGGATTGCAGCGAACTGTGACCTTGAATAAAGTCCCACTCTGGAATTCATATATTTGTTTTTTCATATAGCAAAATCTCAATTCATATTTTTCTCTAATTGGGTTTGAATAAAAAAATGAAAGAAAATCGCCTGAAAAAAGCCCAGAACATGACAAATTTTGTTGTAACCAAACACCTCTTTTTCTCCCTCCATATTCCATATGGCAATCTTTACAGTTAAGCAGATATTACGTTAATGATATTTAAATGTAAATAATAACACGGGGTATAGCAATTATGGAACGTTAATGAAGTGAGCGTTTCAACTATCCGCATTATCAATGTCCACTGTAAAATTTATTGTGGAAACTGCATTAGTAAAAAATGTGGTCAACCAAACTCTCAACCTAATTAATCCATGATTGGTAAATGAAAATGGTTTTTTCAACACTACTACACTGTATTCAGGTGGTAATATACAACTATGTCCAGTAATATTGGAATTATAACTCTAATCGTCTGCATAGTCTAGGAGTTTTGGGGAAGGTTTTGGGAAGATTGTGTTTTTCATTCTATAGTTTTGAAGGGGGCCCTTTGTAAATCCCCGCCCCCCACCCATAATTTTTTTGGGTCCAACCTCCTGGAAATGTGGGGGAACTTTGTAAAATATGGGGGTAAAATTATAAAGGGGTAAATTTTGAAATCAAGTCAAATTTGTGCTTTTAAATGCAACACCATTTTGTATTTGCCTCATTATCAAGGGATTTAAAAAAGGTAATCGTGTTTTTTTTTTGTACTAGGTTTCTTTGACCCTTTATTTACACAGGGGCAAAAAATCAAGTTGCTTCAGATTTTGGGGTTTGAAACTGATGTCCAATTATTGCCCTTGTCATACTGGGAAATCAGAAAAATTATTTTCATTCCTGTTTGTGTGACAGCTCTGTATACAATTTGAGGTCCAACTTTTTGGTTGACCCCTATAAAGACCAAGTGTAAACCCTTTGTTTACAGTTTTTTGCCCCACAAATTACCAAAAGAAAATGACCCAACCCACATTGCAAAATCTGCAAGACCCTAACAATTTTGACACCAGTTTTTTCAACAAAAATCGGAGTCACTGGTAAACGTTTTTACTCCCCAAGGATAACTCACTTGACAAACCCTTAATAGGGGCTGTACACCCTGTTTTTTCTCTAAAGGGTCCGGAACCGTAGACAAATATACCGTTTTTTTAAATCCTTATAGAGACAAATACATTGGTGATCACTTTTCCCTTTCCCGATGTGTCCCAGAGTTTTATACCCACAAAAATTCTGATTACAGCAAACCCTTTTCAAACTATAGAATACATATACATGCTTCAAACCTTCTTTGCCCCAAACGTCTAGATGAGATTTCTGATTTATAACCCTACTATAAGACCCGATTCAATAGCCCCACCAGCCAATGTTTTTGGTGGACACAGAAATAGACCGGCTTCCCATTACTACCAATACATTCACCGTTCAATTGATCCCTGGGTGCAATATCGCTCAAAACTGGGAAGTTTCGATTGAACAGCTTTTAATGTATTGTAGTCCCCCTTGAATGTATGCATCTTGTTCGCCACCAACATGTTCTGGTGGCTGACGTCATATTTTTTGGAAATAACGGTTCCTAAAATAAATGGACAAACCTTCCCTTAGCATAATCCCTAAACCAATGGGAATAGATCTTGTGTTTTCCTTTACCTCTGCTTACAAGGGTGAATATTGGGGTGGGTTTGGATTTGTATATAGGTTTGGCACTTTGGTATACTAGATTCAACCCATCGATTGGGTTCCCGCGCAGTTGAAATAATCAAGAAATGTAACATTAATAGATTGACCAAAGACCTCAGTTGTATTGAACCAATGAATCGTGTTACAATTTCTCCACACACCACAAATTATTTGGTGTACCATCCCATAGAATAGAGAACAAGGATGTTGGCTTCCCAAACCCTCTCCGGCCATAATCAAAGCATATTTTTTTCAGTCCAGATTTTCTTTCATTTTATTTGTGGTCGCCTGCCCTAAGGAGGAAATACACACAGGGAATCACTTTGGTGTCCCACTGTAGTCGTGTTTTTGTGTTTGATGTCTGTTTGTTGTTGTGAAATTCCCCTGTTATTGTGAAAAAAGGGATAACATTTTGCCCTGGTAATATCCCTTCAATACTTTTGATGGGATTTAAACCAATTATTATGTTTTTGAGAATCCTTCCCGTCCCCTATCTTACTATACACATGCCGGAAAAACCAATAAAAACAATAAAAAAAATAAAAAGTTTTTTTGTTTTTTTTTGAGTCATTCAATGCCCCAGCAAAAACCCTGGGTGCCGCCCCCAATGTTTTTTTCAACCACTTTGTGACTTATTACTTATGCACCCCATGCTGAACTGATTGTTGGATACAAGTTTGTTAAGATGTTTTTTCATTTTTTGGTAGTTGGGGGTGTAGGGAAGGTTTCAGTCCTTTCTTTCTTCCATTTTGGGATGCCCTTTTCCTTTTCCCTCCAGTATTGGTGCCGCCTGTTTCACAGTAAGGTGATTTCTAAGTCGGGTTGGTTCCCAAGTGGTTTTTGGATTGGTTCCCAGTTGTTTTTGGGCTGGTTCCAGTGTTGAGGATGGTTCCCCCAGTTGTTGGATTGGTTTCCCGAGTTTGGGGTTTGTTTTTTCCAAGTGGGTTTGGTTGTTCCCAGTGGTTGGGGTGGGTTCATGCTTTCGGTGGGGTTTGGGTTTATTTTTTGGTTGGTTTTCCAGTCTGGGGTTTTTGGTTCCCAGTGGTTGGTTGGAGTTCCTGTTGTTTGATGGCTTTTTATTTTGAATGCCTTCTGGTCCCCCCACGCCCTTTTGATGGTTTTTTCCTGGGTGCGTGATGGTTCCTGGTGTTAGTTGATTCTATGTCTTTAGTGGTGTCCACAGTTAGTTGGGGTTTCCATGCTTTTTTGCTGTTTTTCCCTAAGTGTTTTTCATAGTGTCTATTGGTTTTATTTGCTCTGCATATTCCATTCATCATCTTTCATAGCTTATAAATTATGGTTCCCCCCCTTTAAGTAAGATAACTACTTTTTAAATGAAATTTGGGTATCGTAAATAGTAGGCACAAGATGCTCAAAAACATAATAATGAATAAAATTGGATTCTTTTTTTTTTTTTAAAAAGAAGCTAAAAGAGTGTGAACTGTCAATTTTGAAACATCTTGGGGCTCGACGTCCGTCTAAGCCCAATATTTTTTTTTCAATTTTTCATGGCCTTTTGACCCAATAAATTTGGGTATTGGCACTCAATGGCATCAATTTTTATTATATACCACTTGGGGTCACCGGCGCCAACATGGGGCATCCCCCCACTTGGTTAATGATTGAGGTCAAAGGCCCAATGCCCAAGTGGTCAGGGCATGTGAGGTCAATTGTAAAAATAAGGCTTAAAATGTAAAATTGATCTCATTTGAAAAGGTTTTTAAGTGTTCAGTGGCAACCAAACTTTTGAATCATGGGGCCAACATTGGACCCTCAAATTTTGTATGATGAGGGTCAAGGTCACAACATCCAAGGTCAAAGGTCCATGTGAGTTGTCAAGTTGTAAAATAGCTTGAAAATAAAAAATTGATTGACTCATTTGAAAAGTTTAAGTTTCATTGGAACCAAACTTAATCATCAGGGGGCAACAATGGGACCTCATTTGTTGCATGAGTCAAAGGTCCCCACATAATCAAAGGTCCCAAAGCCTTTTTAGCCCTAATCCATTCAACTACCGCGATGGCCAGCCGACCCACAAAGCGGTCCCCGAGGACCCGATGTAATTTTTGTCAACACATGAAAAGTATACTTAAGATGTGTTCTAAAAGGTTCCAAGTTCCTTCTTTAATCCTTGCGCAATGCCCTTTTTTTTATATTCACATAGTCAATGTACTTGTTCCCGTGCTTTCTTCTTATTCTTTTCTTCTTCCCTTTACTTTTCTTATATACACATTTTTTTTATTGTTATGTTTAATTAATTCTAAAGTGTGAATGGTAACTAATTGGGGCTTTTGTGATACCGTAAAATTACACAAATAGGTTTTTGGTGTGTTAAATTCCCCAAGAGTTCCAAAATCATAGTAAATTTTAAAAATGAGGGTCAAACGCATTAGCAATGAAATTTTTAATGGGAATTTTGGACAACAGGATTAAAAATTAGAGTCAAAAAACTTAAGATGGTAAGGGGCAATTGACCCTTTTATAATTGGTGTTCCATATTGAAAGTAATGCAAATGCAGGCCTTCAATAGTTTTCCCCTCTCCATTTTACCTTTAACCAAAACCATTTGCCCGAATAGCCCCCGGCCACTGATTTAGTTGCTTAGGTAATACTTTTGAAAATGGTATTGTTTTGTTGTTTGTAAAACCAAAATGAACTGGTTTGTGATTGTGCTTCCAGTGGGGTGAAACTCCTAATGAACTACTGTATGAAAAATAAGAAATAGAAATATATGGGGTTTTTTGTTTTGTTAACCTCGGGCTTATAAGTCCCAAGCAAAGGTCAAGCAATCCTAGTTAATAGTGACACCAAAACCTCCTATAAAGTTTATAAATTCATTTTCTATCATTGCTTATGTTTTTTAATATAGTTTTTCATAAAAAAAAAAACGTCCAATTTAAAAAAAAAAATGAGCAATTTTACCATATTTTACAAAAGTTATGTCCACTTTACTTGAAACAAGAATTTTCAGTTTTTTTGGGGAAATTTTTTAAAGTTACCTGAGGAGCATCATCCTACTCCTTACACTTATAAAGAGATTAGCAAGCAGCAAGAAGGTTGTTTTCCAATTGGGTACGCCCTGGAGAGTTTTTTAACTTAAACCGTGTTCATTGTTTCGGAGGTGAAGAAAAGTTTAACAGAAACGTTAACATTGAATTGTGAAAACTGGCTTGAAAACTCCCCTTTTAAACCTAAAACTCTTATGTCACTCAGTGTTTTGACTTTCTGCAATGCTTTTCTTCTTCTTCTTTTGTCCAAATACCTTTCATTTAAACGATGTTTTATTGCAAATGGGGGGTACAGTTTTTGATGTTAGTTTATTTAGTGGCTTATGAAATATGTTTTCGCAAATATCAGGCAGGTCCTATTAGTTGAAATATTTTTTGGTGAAACCCATTTTGTTGGTTAAGATTTCAAACTGCAAGATTATGACTGTGGCCAATGCTTCTTCTTCGTCCAAAATCCTTTACATTTAAAAACGATTTGGTTTTGCATGAAGAGTACAGTTTGATGTAATTCCACTGAGTAACACTTTTTATGAAAATCTGTTTTTCACACAAAAATGTTCCAGGTTTCTCTATAGGAGTGATATTTTTTGGCGAACAGATTTTGTCTTTTGTAACCAAATTTGTAATTAATAAACTTGTACGATTCTTTCTGAAATCTTTCCAAAGTTTTGAGTCAACATACATGTAGTTGCAAAAATCACAATTTGCATCTTTTTCCATGTGTTACCATTTTTTTCCTAAAAGTTAACCCCTCTTCGCCGCCCTTCGCCAACCCCTCGTTCCCCCGCCTTTAAAATCTGTATTTTTTAGTTTTTTTGGTTTAACGGGAGACACGTAATCTGCAAACAAACCACTAACCGCCAACGGAAATGCCGTAAGTGCAAAAATAGTTTGTTTCATTACGCAAAATAATCATAAGCCCAGAACCTATTACAAAATTGAAATTTGAAATATTAAGTAAAGTTCCATGCCCTTTGATGCGTGAAAGGGGGTTTTTTTTGTCTTCGCACCCACCCCCTGGCCCTGATTTGTACAGGGGTGTTCCATTGGGCAATTCACTACCATATTGGGGCAGTCGAAAATTTTTTAAACGTCTTAGTTCTCCAGGGTAGACAAGGATGGGTATTTTTTATTAATCTTTCCCTGGAGAACGGCCATCGCACACAAGTGTTTGCAAAAAAACCCACAATGCCGCCCGGCCCCCGGACTCGAACCGGCGAACTCACCGCACCACCAGTGACGGCGCCCCATCCGAGCCACAATATTTGGGTTTTTGATAGAAAGAGCGCAGACATCCACCATAAGGGTTGGTTAGGTTCGAAGGTGTCCTTCGCTTTTTCCCTAGCGGATAGCATCCAGAAACGGTAACATTTTTAAACATAACAAATTTAGAGTTGTTTTGAAATTCTGACTACTTTAGTTCTTTTCTCCAGTAGACCAGGATTGGGTAAATTTTTATTAATCTTTTTCCCTGGAGACGGCCAGCGCGACACAGTGTTTTTGAAAAAAACCAACCTTTCGATTTTAGAGTTGTAGTAAGGTTTAGTTTTAATAGGCAATTTTGTGGTGTTGAGGAACACATTTGGGTATCATCCCTCCGTAGGCCTGGCTTTGTGTGTGTAAAATTTCTATCTGCTATACACGACCCTGAAAATAACAAAAATCATAATGTTTCTTGCAAGAGTAAGGCATATCCAAGTTTCCCAGTGATAAGCAAAATTTCACGTCGGTCGGTGGGAAGAAAATGAAGGATTATTAATCGATTATTCAACTCCCTAAACACAACAAGAAAGAAATTCAGTTATTTTATTCCCACAATGCATTCTTCCCAATGGAAGGTTTTTGTACAGGTAGTCCATTTGAATCATTAGGATTGAAAGATTTAATAAAATTAAATTTGTATTATTATATTAAATTGAAGAAAATATTGCCCACCCCAACTACACACACAACACACACCCCACGTTTTTTTTTTTATTCATTGGAAGTTGTAACGGGAAGAATGAGGAGGCAGCCGTGGACCAGCTGTGACGATTCCAGTTTGTTGTTCAGACTGAAAGGAAGCAATGAAGCGGGACCCACTGCGCTCGGGTCCCCCCTAACCTGGTCCGACGCCCGAGTTTTTTTCTCATATATCTAATGCATACGCACCAAGAAGATACTGAAATGCGCGGTGGCAGATTCGCGTGTGGCAGCAATCAGTAACCCACCCACACACACTGTTTTTATTCATCGAATGTATTGGAGAATGAGGGAAGCCGCACCGTGACAGCGTTGGGGACGATTTCCGCGGTTTCAGAAACCCGAACGGGAGCAATGGGAAAGAGGCCCCTCTTGGCGCCTTTCGGGTTCCTAACCTGTCCCCCCCGACCCGCCGCATTTTTTTTCCCATAATCGAATGCATACGCACCAAGACGATACTGACTGCCCGCTGTGGCAGCGCCGGGTGGCAAGCATCAGTAACACACAAAACACACACACACAGGGTCTTTTTTATGGTTAACCCGTCCCCCTTGTTCTCGTGATCAGATTTTTACCCCAGTTTTGTGTTAACCCAGTCCCTCCTGTTTCCCGTGAACAGATTTTACAACCCGGGGGTCAAGCATTAGTTTGAAGTGACCCCCTTCCAAAGGAGCCCGAACCATTAAACCTGAAACTGAACCCAGTTTCGCATCTCTAACGATTCACATCAGTAGACACTGGTACAAAAACCTCCATGGGAAGCAATTGCATTATGGGAAGCTACTGAAATCTTCTCTTCCTAACACACATTCCACAGACACTCTCCACTCCCTCCTCCCATGTAGTCCCTAAGATACGTCCTGAAACACTAAAAGTTTGGTATCAGTGTGTAGCATAATGTCCTTTCTTCAATCCAATTACAGAAACGTATCAAGTTTCTAACAATATGACGTCATAAGTGACATCATAACTGAGAGCTTATTTTTACGCAAACTTGTAAGCAAATCGCCAAAAAATATCGAGGGTGTTTTATTCGACCCGTTTGTTTGCCATTCATGCAAGCAAAATTTGTATTTCTTAGGCCAATGAATGGCGTTCCAACGTAACTACACAGGTTTTTATTACTCCCTAAAATAAAAGAAAACATACAAAATTCCGCTTTACAGTAGCAATCATACTTTTCGTAAAGTACCGTTTTGGCATTTTTACAACAGTAAGATAGAAAGGGTGGGCAACCACCCCCCCCCGTGACCTTCCAACTTTGAAGAGGACCGTCCTGAAACCCGCCCTGAAGGTGGTACCTCCGATTATGTTTTTTCCGCTAAAATAAACCTCAAATGATGACCTTTAACATTACATAGAAGCCTTAGATCGTATTCGTTTGCGTTTTGTGCGGACAGGGGGATCATTCCTTGGTGGGGGTGGTAACCACCCCCACCTTGGTTGGACAAGGGTTAACCTATCCGTACATGAAGCATTGACAGTTATAATTATGGATCATAGCATATCACCAAAAAGAGAAATTTTGACCAACTTGCGACTTCTTATTGAAGTTCATAGCCATATCAATCAAACGCTACGGATGGGGAAAAAAAGGTCACCTGTTTTTATACCCCGCCTATTGCTCTAGGTGTGTAGTGTGTACAGCTATCATGTAGACCTAGTTGAAAGTCTGATAATCAGTTTGTAACATTTTTGTACACTTGGTAAACTCAGCAAAATGCAAGTTATCTGATAAGAGTGAAAACAGATAATTCACAAGACTGTTGCATCAAAAAATACTTTTGTGATCAATGTCATAATAATATTATATGGGTGATAGGCCGATAGGGATTTGATAAATAGCATGCAGTGCAGGTAAAAAAGCCTTGTGGCAGTGCAGTGAAGTGCTCAAGATTTGCGAGCAGGTGCAAGATGTTTCTATCCATCTGATGAAGTGATTGAACTGCCCCCTCAGTACAGGAGGGGGGGTTTTTTCTATGATGTTCAGGAGTGAAGTGGTTGAAAAAAATGGTAGGAATATGTTTCAACAAGATGAGAGTGTGATACGAATTTCATGAATCTGCACTTAGGATCCGGATGGCAAACGTAATGTGTGTGATATTTGGGAAGATGGTGATAACATAGGACCAGGTAAGTTGTTGGTAGCATTGCCCAATTCACTTTGTTAGAGTAGGTTGTCTTTTAACTTGTTTTAAATTTTATTCATTCATTCAGAATGGAAATGTTCAACGTTGCCACCATCCAGAGCTGGTGCAGATGCATGGACGAAGGAGGTGCAGAAAGCATATTCCATGGAGGATGAATAAAGTGATCGAACGTTTTTTGTTAGCTCTAAAACACTGCCACTGCCATCTGCAGAGGCAAGAAAGGTATGTTTGTTGTCTGAAAACAGATCCCGCTCCTCTAGGTGTATTGCGACAAATTCTGAACACCTGAAAGATAAGATACACTTTTAAAAAGAACCGTCATGCTATCTTTAAAAGTGTATAAATTACCATATTCATACTTATGGGGTATTCGTAGGTTTTCAGTTTTGATGCTTGCAACCATGCAGTACGATCTTAGCCTTGTCTGCATTTGACTATACCCAATTCATTTACTATACAGCCCTGGTACAGGAGGAGTGTCGCCCCACGAGACACGACAACGGTGGGAAGAACGGGCAACGAGGAATAAGGGCGCCCATGTGTATGCATGATCGTTCCCTTTTCGCGAAAAAAGGGTGTTATTTGGCAGTATGTTTGCGAACATTTTATGTTCGCGATGATGGACAAAAAGGGTCCTTTTTGTCAACGATGTGTACTCGATATTTTTGCAAAAGGGATATTTTTTTGTGAACACAAAAATGTGAAATCCTTAGAAATTAACAATTTTCCAACTTAATTTAATCATTGAATCCCGTATTACATGGTGTCATGTTTTGTCCCAAAATATTTGAAAACTCCCTGGGACAACTCCTCTGGAAAGTTCAGGTCGGATCCCCGTTTGTTTACATTTCACGTAAAAGAGAAACAGGGGTTCCCCAGGTAGAGAAAGCGCTGATTCCATAGGTTCTTTTTTATCAAGCGATATCATAACGCAGCCCGGTGTGTGGAACCATGACAAGCAGGGTACTCAAGAATTCAACATGGCGCTGACCACAAAGGCAAGGGCACTTCTTCTCCAGTGCAAGCAATGCCGTGAAATATTGCAACTGTCCTCCAGGAGTATGAAGGTTTTTACAATGTAAGTGCCTTGACTTCTCTCTGATGTAATTTCGATGTATAAGAACCGTCATGATAACAGCGAGCTAACTGTGTGTGGCAATGCAAGGGGAAAGCAAGCAAGGCGATTGGTGATTAAATTCATGACTTGTTCACACACTTACCCCAAAGGGGTTATGGGGAAGTTAACTTTGATATTTTGAAATTGGTACAATTCAATGTACTTTTCGGTTATGTGAATTCAGTGTACTTTCTGTATTTGTTTTCCTCATGATTAGGTCTAAAGATGGTATTAAAACAGTTAAAAAGGACAATAGAGTTATCTAAATGCCAAAAAAAGGTGTTTTAAAGGTTAATTTGTACCCGTTTCATGACTAAAAAAGGGGTCAAAATGCTAAAAGTTGACGTGAAACCACGCGAAAAAGGGGGGGTATTTTTTGACTGGGGACGAGCATGGGTTAGCCTTTGAATAGGAAAAGTGACCACCACAGGGTATCCAGCACAATGAAATAGATCTGAGAAGGTTTCCGGTGCTTGCAAAATAAAGCTTGGTTGGTGTTTGCATTGCGGGTTGTGACCGGACGTTGGTCACAAAAACTTTTGTTCACTCCCACTGGTTGCCTGGTAAAGGGCTGACTCAGAGATGACCCCCCCATCCCATTTGAGGTTATCTGACAGTTCCCAGACGTGTGGCATAAAAAATCGTTTGTTCAGCTCTTGAAAATAAACAAAACATAATTGAAAATCTTGATTGATATTTTGAATTTGATCATAATTGAAACAGCCCCCCAAAACGCTATTATATGGAATTTTGGCAGCAGCCATTTTGAAAAAGTGCCCTCTATTGGACAGCATAATGCAATAACTAGCATTAAGAAAACAAAGAAATTTATTTCATGTGGACTCTTAGATGGCTGTTTTTCGTTTTTACTTGCAATTTTTCTGATTTTGGCGGCCTTTTTGAAAAATGCCCTCTATTTGTAGGAGGTCCCACATTTCCCAGAGGTTGGACCAAATAAATCTTGTCAGCATTCTGAAAATGTAAAAAAATACCTTAAACATCTCACGTTGTTTAACACTGTATCCAATAAAAATAATAAATTAATTGATACGGTCACAAAAATGCTATTATACAGAATTTGGCAGCCCTTTTGAAAAATGCGCCCGTTACGTTACTTATAATTAATTCTAATTTTGGATAGATAATACAAAACTAGAATTAAGAAACACTGAAAATTGATTTCATTTGGATCTTAGATGCGGTTGTATGTTTTGCCTAAGATGCAATTTCTGGGGGGCGATTTGGTGGCATTTTGAAAAAGGTACCTATTCCAGATTAATCCTAATTTTTAAATATAATAATAATTCGAGAGAATCAGAAAATACACAAAGTTGATTTCATTGGATTCTCAGATAGCCTTTACGATCTTAAAAGATTACCATTTTCTGGACTTTTGGCGGCCATTTTGAAACAACGCCCTCTAGTGAGAGTTCCCCACATTTCCCAGAGGTTGGACCAAAATAATCTTGTTTAAGTTCCTTGAAAAAAATTTGGGCAAGACATACCTTTCAAACATCTTTACTTTGATTTATACTTGATTCAATAAATAATTAAAGGTCCATGGCCCGCGGTTAATAGCCTGTCCCCAGGGACCCCAGATTGTACCGGACGTGGTCAAAACTTTGATATCAGAAGAAAGCATATTTCTCATACCTGAAGTCTAGGGCTAAAAGGAGTTTGGTTTGAAAAGGTTATGAGCGAAAATGGCCCCTTTTGGCGGCCAATGTAATTATTACACAAGTTACTCTATGGGGATTGCAAATCACATTTTAGTTCACATGAAAACGGGTTTAAATATCAGCGCAAAACTGTAAAGATGGGTTTTGGGGTGAAAGGCCATTTTATCAAGATGAAAAACTTATATTAGACTTAAAAAAAAATCGGGGATTCCCCCTTTTTAATGATAACGGTCACAAAAGGCTATGATACAGAATTTTGGCATCCTTTTGAAAAAAAAAAACCCTTATGGGGTATCATTAATTCTACTATTAGTGGAATAGCATTACACAATAGTGCATTAAGAAATACCCGAAATTGATTTTATATTTAAGAAATAAAGGGTTTGCAGTTGGCATTTTATTGGGCGAATAATGTGTACGAGGTCAGAAAAACTAAATAATGGGCGAGGCCGCAGCCTCGCCCATTATTTGAGTTTTTCTGGCCGAGGATACATGTATGAGTCCATAAAGACATGCAAATCCTTTATCCTCTTCTATTACCAAAAAAGCTTCATTAATAAGAAATGCATTGGTCGGACCCATTATTGCAGGAATAATGGGCAGTTTAAACTGACCAATCAGAATGCTGCATTTCAATAATGGGCAGCAGCGGAATAATAGAATAACTATAGACAGTGTTTTTAGCCTTTAATATGCCCATTTTCTGGAATTTTGGCGGCCATTTGAAAATGCCCTCTAGCGAGAATCCCCACATTTTCCCAGAGGTTGGACCCAAAAAATCTTGTTCAGCACCCTTGGAAGTACAAGAAAAAACACCTTCAAACTTCTTCCCCAAATTCTAGAAGGGGAACTTTAATTTTGAACCATACTAGTAGTCATACTGTGCACCATTAAAATTGGCCTGCCAAATTTTCAATATTGTGATTATCCTAGTCCAGCAAAAATAAATGTTAAACACTTTGAGACCTCTTGTATAATGCGTGCTATATAAATGCTAGCATTTATTTTTTTATTTATAAGTTCTGTGTGTTGTTCATGTTTATAGATTGGTGTGCTACAGATGTTGGCAGCAAGACACAAGGGGAATCTTGTTGGGAAAAGTAGGTGTACCTTGCATCAGATGTTGAATAATGTTTTCACAGCATTAAAAAGTCATTAGTAGTTGCCTTGCCTTTGAGTTTGTTCAGAAGCAAGGTAAGAAATCACTATTTTTTTATGTATATGATTATGTGTATGAAGTGTGGGTTATGATGCTCCATATAACTCAGGGTTTCTTGCCTAGGATTTGGTTACAGAAATTTCTAAAGAGAGAAAAATAGGTGATTTTGATATATTTCACTATAAAACAGAGGCTGAATTTCGTAGGTGCTCCTATACGAAATTAGAAATTTTGCATTTTTTGTAAAAAGAAAAGAAACATTTCTCAACTTAATCCTTTCAGATGGGAGGGATATTATTGATGAAAAGCTTTACAATCAGGCCAAAAATCCAGTACTTTCACTTTTTTTAGGGGACCTGAATATGTGAAATCTCTCGTTGCACCTTTAAAGCAGATCGCACATTTTTTTGTAAAGGTGCAACGATGGAGATTTTGAGGATCCAATATTGTGTCTAATAGTAATTAAGATAGATTAGCACTCAATAGAGTGCTACATTGGTGTTTCGCTACAGAAATGCTTAAAAGAGAGAAAAGGCATTTGGATTTGCTTGTAATTTTAATGGAAAACATAGGTTGAATTTCGTATTTGCTCCTATACGAAATAAAAATTTCACAATTTTGTACCAAGAAACATTTATCGGTCTTAATCCCTTTCAGATTGGGGATATTTTAGACAGAAAGCTTGAAAGTCCGGGCAAACAATCAATACTTCGATTTTTTAAGGACCACCCGTATGTGAAATCTCTCGTTGCACCTGTAAGAGCGCCCCCATTTTTCAAAAAAATTGAGCTTTTTTTACAGGTTGCATTTGTAACTGGCTAGTAAAAACTATACCTGTGAATGGTAGATCGAAAAGAAAAGTTCTAATGTGTCGCAAAGAAGGAAGGCAGGAATTGGAATATTAGAATAATTATTACCAGAGATCTCCGATAATAATTAAACGGCTGCTGGAAAACTGCCTTCCAATATGAAATAGCACTGTGTACTTTAATGATCATATTATATTAGTTGTTTTGGATCAGCAAGTAAGTTGGTAGAGGTCATTTTCTTGAGGTTGGACCTATTTAATCATGGGGACATAAAACTTAGATTTCCAGCTCTGTCGCTAAGTACAGTTGGGGATCCCAATTCAAATTACAAAATAGTTTAGTTTATGATTAAATAAGGATTACAGCATTCTTCGTTCGCAGGATGTATTTCCGGAGACAATTGCCAACACAAGTCTCTGTAAAAATATCACTTTTGAAAAGTGGGGCGCTCTTCAAAAGATGTGCTGTTATGATTTAAGTTTTGTAATTTGGTTTAACGGTTTCTCATTTCAAAACTATCTTTTCAATTTTAACCATACTTGTTAACAGTGAACTTCAGTGTGTGGGAAGGAATGGTGATTCTTAGGAGGTGAGGTCAGGTCAAATGACATGTAGGGCTCAAAAATTAGGTAGTAATTAGGTTATTTTGGTGAAAATTATTTAGGGTCAATCAATCAATTATTAGGTTACGAAACTTGGTGGATTTAGTCAACAATTAAAGCCAAGAATTTTGAGAACTGTCTTCTTACATAAGGAAAGCTCAAGCTATTGTGTTATACCATAAAGGGCGAGGTGGCCGAGTGGTCTAAGATGCCGACAGTTGAAGTGTATAAGATCGATCGAGCGGGCCCTGGTTCGAGCCCTGTGAGAGTCCGGTTTCCTTGCTCATACTAAAATAGTTCCTATAAGGTCAGAAATTTCATAATCACATTGCTTTTATGTACTGTGAATATGGAATTTCTCTTCGCTCCCCACCCATTGCGTAGAATTTGCAGGTGTGTATTCCATGGTGCCTGCCCCACATGGTCAGAGAGGTCATGTGAGCTTGTTGGTCCCATGTCGCAGGGAAGTCATCCTGATCACTAAAAAAATTGCATGACCTCATCAAAGAGTAGGGGATCATCCTGGTCATTAGCGGCAACTCTTTAACTCTATGTACCAATGTCCACTAGTGGTGATGCGGGAACCCACTATACTGGAGGTTTTAATTGATCCAATCCAATGGCACATACTTAGTTTTTTATGTTTTTAATAAAAATCAAAATAAATATAATGGTCCATCGCCGGGAGGGTCACTCACATACTTTGGAACGCTTTTAACATCGTAACTAAGAATTGTTGTATGTGGTAATTCAGAAAACACCTGCACAGCTTAAAAATGGCAGGCGATTGCAAAAGTGGATTGATCACCTAGCTGATCGGTGTGAAAGCATTATTATAAACCTTTGAATAATGGGTCTCGGCTTCTCCTCACCCTTATTCATACTTTTACTTGCCTGGACACATTATTCTGCATAAACAGAAAAGTTACCCTTTATCCTTAATGCAGGGCATCTAGCATGTTAATAGGACTTGTTTATAATCTAATATGTTAAACACTATCAGGGATCACCTGAAAAAGACAGAATATTTGAAGTGCAGGAATAGCTTAAAAGTAAGGATCACAATTCTATATTCACTTGGATTCAATCACTGAAAAAACACTGAAATCTGTAATGACCCTCTTCAAATCTCATATGAACAATAATGTTGACAATTTTTTCAGTGGTTTGAGCAAAACAAACTTACCCTCAAAGATTAAATATTTATCTGCTGCACCACTCTCCAATTACTTATCTAATAAATGCTTTGGTCTCCCACATTTTTGATTCCATGACTGCAGTCCATTTGTTCAAACTGCCACTTTGAGCAAAGAATGTCTTCAGATTCTTTCAAATAAGCTTGCTCGTGTTCTCTTGTCTGCGGATATCACAACCCCAATTTGTGATATGTTCAAAGCGCTTGGTTGAATGATTTTAAATGAAAGGTGGACCAGATACCCTCCTCATATTTTTGTTTTCAAGTGCCTGAAATATTATGCTCCTTCTTATCTCTCTTCTCAATTTACTTTCACAGCCTTTGTTCACTCTAAGAGTACTCGCAGTCAATCATAATACTCTTATTGTTCCTCTGTGAATATTAGGGCCTGGCAAACGTACTTTCCCTTATAGAGGTGCTTCAGAGTGATTCTCTAACCTTCTGATCCGCAGACTCCTTCCTTTATGACGTGTCAAATTCACAACCAATAATTATGTTCTAATCATTTTCCATTATGTTTTAAATATATATATTTTTGTGTTTGGATTTTATGTATCTATACTACTAAACCAAGTTTTTAAAATCCTGTTTGTCCCCGTCACAGATGTGGCCGGATTCCCTCACATTTGCAGCAACCGCCCTGACTCCTCCTTCCATTTCACCCGCTTCAGTGCATCCTCCATCCTCAACCACCTCCTACTCTCTCCCCTCCCCTTGTTTCTTTCCTTCTCTTTGGATCCCTCCTCCTCAAACGCGCACCTCGAACTCAAAAGCCCCTTCTTAACCAAAAAAAAACAAAATTGGGGGGCCCTCGTCATCCTCCTCACACCTGCCATAACCACGTACACTATTCGCCTTCGCCAACCGTCCACTCCTCTTCCAACCCAACATCTCCTCATCCTCATGTCTTGCAATCCTGTCCATCAACTTCACACCACACATACTCTCATCATGCTCTCCTCTGTCCTCCTCAAAGTCCCCATCTCATTTTCGCTCAACACCACGTCTCACTCCCATACAGCATCACTGACAACTCTAATACACCATTCCTTTCATGCATCTTCAAAGGATATCTTTTCCCATGCAACAACTCCCCCCACCTTCCCTAAACTTCACCCACCCCATACCTCACTCCTCGCTGTCACAGCCAACCCCCCCCCCTCTCAACATCCCCCACCCCACTAACCTTATCCCCAAGTATGTGAACTCCTTCACTGACGCCAACCCCATCACATCACACAACCTTTTCCTCCTGTTCCACCATCCCTCCACTCCCTTCTCACATCTTCTCCAACACAAAATCTCTTGGCCAAACTAGGGGTCACTCTCTTCATCTTTGTGCATCTCCCATGGATACCAGTTCCCACATTTCTCACAACACACACTAATTTTGCTTTTACTCTCTCCCACATACCCCACATGGGGTCTCCCTTTCTCGTACCACCGTCCCTCTCCAGCCCACTCACCAGCATTTTTGTCTTTCCAAGGTTTACCTCAGACCCTTACTCTCGAACGCCTTCTTCCATTTCCAAACTTCTCCTCAGTCCCTCCAATGTCGCACTCATTAAAACCAAGTCAGCCGCAAACAAACATCCTCACTCCAGCAAACCTTCTTTTGCAACTCTCTGTGACCACATCAATTACAATTGCAAATCAATGCTAATTACAGACCTTGAATGCACCCACCTTGGCCTCAAACTCCTCTGACAAATCAGACCCACTCTAGCTCTCGTTTTGGCTCCTTCATACAAACTCATCACTGCTCTAAACCACTACTTCTTTTATCTCTCTCTTCTCATCGCCCACTCCATCACTTTCCTAGGTACCCTCAGCAATGCCTTCTCAAGTCCTACAAAGCACATATACAGCGTCTTCCCTTTAGCTTGGTATTCCTCTCGCAACCTCCTAAAATTAACACTGCATCTATCGTTTTTCCCTTCCCCTGGCATAAACCCAAATTGCATCTCATCCACTAACACTATCTTCCAAATCCTATTCGCCAGAACCCTCTCCACATCCGTCATTGCCATGCTCTAACAACTTCACCAACCCCTATATGCACCACACGCATTGCATCCCCTTCCTGTAAAAATTGAATACCACACTCACTGCCCACTCCACCTGCATCCCTCCCCATCCAACACTCTCTTGACACAACTCCATCATCACCTCAATCCCTAGATCCCCACTCGCACTAATCATCTCCACTCACACCTCTGAGTCAAACCGCCTTTCCTTTTTTTCATTTCTCTTTTGCCTTCACCAAACCTTCACATCATCCCGGCTGAACCCTCTTACTGGCCCTTCCACCACATCAGCCTTACCTTCTTATCGCCAATAATGTTAAAAACTGTACATTTCTTGATTATGTCAGGGTCTCATGGGAGACCATTATGTACTACTGAACTGAGTAACCCTGAATACTAGTGTTTTTACTCTAGCTACACTGAACATTATCACTGAAATGGAACACGTATCTGAAAATGTTATATAATAGTTTTCAGTGGGATTAGCAAGTGTGATTTGTGGAATGCACATGGGGTTTTTTCAACACTTGCTGCTCTGGCTCTCTCAGGTAAGATTAATAAATCAAACCAAAAATACACATCGCTCACAGAAAACACTCCCCACACAAAAACCCCCACAACACACTAGAACACACCACACCCCGTCCCATGCCACCTTCCTTTATTTCTCCTCACCTAACAAGACACCTTCCCTGAACCCGCCCTAGCCCAATCAAGCACGACCGAATCTACCCACCTCTCCATCCAACTTTGATGGCACCAAGGACCTCGCAAGCCTACAAAGAATAGCGCGGAAAACGCCCCCCGCATCCACGGCAGACCCCACACACCCAGCTCACGCTTCCTTGAACATGTGATCAGGTGGTTATCTCTTGTCTACCTGGAGACCAAAGGAACTCAAGATCATCTAGAGAGTTTAATTCAAATCAATATACAAAAACAATCATATGGTAAATTTCAGATGCTATCCGATAGGAAAACGAAGGACACCTTTTAACCAAACACTTATAGATGATATCTGTACCGCTCCTCTACCAACCTGACTTGATAGCTTAGTGGGTAAGAGCGTTTGCATGTAATACGAAGGTCGCCGGTTCCAATCCGCAAGTGCAATTTTTTTTTTTTTTTCCAACACTATCGTTTGCGCTGGCCATCTACAGGGAAAATTAAAATATTCAGACCTAATGAAAAGGACCCTTACTCAATCACTTTCCACAAGTTTGACAACAATTTGATGTTTACATCTGTAAAACGTAAAACCAGGAAAAGTTCCAGAGGGGAGGTAGCAGTTTGTTCGTGGGCAATTCTGGAACAAGGAATGCTGACATTACTGCCAGCATTTACCAAACTTGAAAAAGCATGCTGGTCATCAGTCTCACAGACCATTGCTATTGTAATTGCTAATCCCGGCTAATCCATCTTTCACTTGGCCAGATCAATATCTTACTACAAAGCTTAAGGAAATATTTCAAGATTTTTGTCAGCTCAGTTTGACTACATTCATAAAAGATATGTACATCATCACGAATTCCCGAAAAATAATAACAATTTGATGTAAAATTAACAAAATAGAGGCATTTGTTAATTTTTTGCTTTTTGACATACGAAGAAACGGGCGGATTTTTTCGCTACGGCTTCATTGATCAAAAGCGCCAACTCGTGACGTCAAAGTGATTACGCAAACTCAGTGTTTACTCGAAGTGTTATTGCTGACAACTGTAATTTGATGGATTAATGAAAGTAATACTAAAATTAGAAAAACAAGTTACACGAATTCAATTTTGTTTCATTCATTTCCGTTGTGTTTATTATTATTGAAAGTGGCAACACTGACTGCCGATTATTATGGTCACAACGACGTAAATTATGGATGGTCATCACTTTGACGTCATCCATTGCCTGCGATGTGGATTTGTCGGAAATCGTTTCGAGTAAGCATTGGGCGGGGAAATAAAAGTTCAAAATAACTCAACAAATGTTGACATTTTCAATTTTCAACTTATTTTGATTTAATATTATCTACGTTACTTTCCAAACTGTTCCATCCATACCAAAATTTTCCCAATATTCAGAATCATGACATATTTTCCTTTAAGTACAATGCCTGAATCCCGGTCTGAATGCTTTTGATTGTGTCACAAACATGCTAGATACACTGTAAATTCTGTCCGGGATGTGAAACAACCTTGGTTGTTCTGTTCCAGAAATTGCCACGATTGCCACCATTCCCCTCTGCACCACAACTTCTTTAACAACATCATTAGACCCTATCGAAAAGCGCTCCACTGCTTAATATAATTAACCTTGGCTGGGTCACTTGTATCGCTATACCAGACAGGAAGTTTGCCACTGATTCAAATTACCAATTCCATTTCATTATTCCATTTTGCTCATATAATTTCAGAGACTTAGTACAATTTGTGGTGCACTAGGTATCAAAGTCCATATTAGCGAACAATGCCAGTGGTTTAGTTTCTGACATCGTCTTTAATGCTAACTGACATTGCCTGATATGCACAAAGCAAACCACACTTCTTCAAAAAATTTTCCCATCCATTACAATCGTTCCACTTAAACCGTTTTTGCAGTTTCGATCGTTCGTTTTTTACCATTCAATTCCACATGGACTATCGCAACATCGTGTCACGGCGCAATGGGATTTCCTCTGATTGTACATGCACGACCCCCGTGCCGTAATTGGTTGGAATAGAATCACAGGACATGACTATATGCATGGTGCAGGTGGTGTGACGTCATAATTACACGACGTGCTTCGTTTTGTTGGTGGTTTGGAGGATTCTTTTGCGTGTGTATGGTAATGGAGTAGCGGTGGCCTTCGGCGGCAAACCTAGTGTTTATAACTATTGTTGATGTCCGGTAAAAGTTGTTCTGTCTGGAACTCTTCCTGTTTTTACTGTTTTTTACAGAATGTAAACATCAAAATTGTTTTCAAACTTGTTGAAGTGGATTTCATTATGGGTCCTTTTATTCATTATGTCGGAATATTTTTTTTGCCATTATGTCACTTTAAATCCATATGGTTTCGGTCAACATTGGCGTAAAGGTAATCAGCTCAGTGTAATGATAAGACAAAAAAAAGGTTTTATAGATTATTTAAAGACAACTACAGTGATTTGAAAAATATTTGAAATTTGCAGCAGACTATAGCTTAAAGTAAATTGGGCAATTTTTGCAGGCTACGCACACATTTTGTCAAGTTTAGGCTTAATTGGAGCAAATCACCGGGACGACAAATTTTGCCCCCTCTGGCGGGATGACTTGGAAATTTTGCCCCCTCTGAATCAACTGCCTCTGTACACCACTGACTTTTTCATTCTTATTGTATGACAGAATAGCCTTCAGCACATGGTCGGTTTGCAATGAATTACCTGCTTGCCCACCCCAAGGAAATTTTTCCCACTCATCACATTTTTGTTCTTGCATGGAAGTGAGCTGCTGGGAGATCAACTGCCTTTTTCTATTGCCAAAACCAGGGGCGGTGCCAGGGTAAAATCATAGGAGGGGCTAAACTTTACAAGTTTAGCTCATATAGGTTAAAACCCCTAATTTTTTTATGCAATTTATTACTTAAAACCCCTGATTTTCCTTATCCCTATTTGTGCATATTAATGAGCTTATTTGCATATTTTCTATAACTTCTACAAGATTCCAATATCCAAATTTGACAAAACTTGGTATGTGGATAGTGGTGCATATTTGTGCATATTAATGAGCTTATTTGCATATTTGCTCCCCACCAGAGGGATCTCACAAGTTTTAACTTGCAGTATTTTTGAAGATATGGTACAATACAGGTGCGGATCTAGGGAGGAGGCGGAGGGCGTGCGCACCTCCTGGCAATTCTGCAAAATCATGGAAAATCAGCCCATTTTGGACAAGTTTAGCCTTTCAGCCCCCGGTAATTTCAACATTTTTCAAATCCTGGATCCACCCCTGCAATATTTTTTTTCCAATTGTCTAGTGGTGAAGACTGTTTTGTGGCGATGTGATACAATTGAGTGCTAATAATTTTGTTTCCCTTCAGGTGAGATTGCTGACTGAGATGAAATACGACATCCACATATTTGACAGGAAGATGTATGATCTGATATGCTACATCTGCGAATTCAGGTGCCGTGACATGGAGGTAAGCTGAACCACAAGTCGCTGAGCCAATGTTTTTGGAGGGTTACACATCAACTTGTGTCTTCCCTCCATAAGAAAAGTAACTCGACTTGTTGAGGTAGAGCCTATGTGTTAATGGGTTAAATCATCATGTGCTTTTGACCTACCCCTCGGCTGAATTCACTTGCTGGTCAAAATTTTTGTGAAGCTGGGTGTTAGCATGGAAGATAGTCAACTAAAATCTCATAGGCTCATATTCTCAAAGGGAGTCTAACTTTAGACCTGGGTTTAAACTAGGGTTAGTCCTGCATGAGTGGACCTTTTTCTTTCCAACATACTGTAAAAATGTGCTGTAATGGGTGAGAAAATTCCTCATGGATGGGCCATTCCGGCCCATCCATGAGGAATTTTCTCACCCAATAATTTTAACTTTCACAATATTTTGAAATCAGAACAACTTTAAAACTTGACCCCTGTACAACTGAAATTGACCCTTTTTATTGATTTTTGCTGTTTTTAACCTGTAACTCTCAGACTTTAAATCGTACATAGTACAAACTGTACCTTTTTTGAATCCTTATGGTTAGAAAAATAACATGGTATGCTTTTCAACATGATTGGATCATTTTAAAAAATTGACTCCTGTGTAAATCTTTGTCTAGACCCCCTTCTTTACCATTTGCAGCACTTATGAATCATGTTTCAGGGGTACCTGTCAGGCTGTCTACATATTTAATCATTCAAACCTTTTGTACTCAAGATGTGTTACAAATGTCTGTTAGCTCTCAGGCTATTATAGCAGCTACACAGCCAAGTAGACCAAGATTACCTACCCATTAGACGTACACTTGTAGCCAGTACCATAGACAGTTAGTGTACACCTGTCTGCAACATCGCAGAGAAGTTGGCCACTGGCTCAAACTCGTATGCCATTATAATGTATTCTGTTCATTTTCTTCAATATTTTTGGTGTATATTTCTATTTTGAATACAGAGAGTGGTTGTATATATGGGTATTTGATGATGCTCAATTCAAATTTTCCTCCAAAAGAGCAAAAATGGTAAGCAAAGATATGTCTACTCTCCAGAGAGTCGACATAGTAACTATGAAGTTACTATATTATTACCTACACGGCCAATTTCTTCATGGTAGTTACCGCGCAGCTACTACCGAGTAGACATGGATTACCTACCCACTAGACGTACACTCGCCGGCCAGGAATCCGTGTATTTTTGCCGCATAGACGGATAGTGTACACACAGCGGCTGTCTCCCCTGTCGCGGAGTAGCTACGTGGTTACACCGGCTCTCAGCGCACGCGGTATTTCTCATGGCCAACTTTGTTTTTTAGATATTTTTGGCACATATTTGCATTTTATATTAAAAGTGTATGGGGTTTTTTTTATGATGCCCGATTTGAATTTCGTAATGATTTTCAAAAAAAAACAATCAAAAAATGCTAAACAGAGACCAAGTGTATAGCGCCCTCATTTTGTCCACTATCAAAATGGCGTCCTAGTTACTGCGAGGTAGCTACGTGGTAGCTGCATGTCTACTCCAGTACTGTCTACAACATATCCACCTTCTCTCCACCTAGTGGGCAACTACAGGGTAGCCATCGGGTTAGGTACTCTAGAGTAGACACACCACTGTATACCTAATAACTCTGTACTTTGGAAGCCCTATCTTGCAGTTACTGCATCGCAATTTGCCCGGTGTGTACTGTGCAGTTGCTGCCGCGGTAGACATGGTGTAACTGCCGTATAGGCTACCACATGAATAAGAAAATGGCCGTGTATATTATATCCACTGTCTCTTCACCTGTTGGACAAATTTGGAGTAGCTGCAAAGGTAGGTGCTGCAGAAGAGGCCTGTCACTGTACAACTGGTGTACTTCTTCGGAGGACCTATCTTGTAATCTCAGCATTGCAAAGTGCTCGGTGTGTATTGTGCAGTAGCTTCTGCCATAGGCAACTGCAGTATAGCTGGAAGCGGACATCCGGGCTTTTGGCAAATACTTGCTTAGCAACAATGTACGTAAAAACAAAAAACGCGCTGAAAGCGTAGTGTCTCGCGATGTGCAGCGATCGTACTTATTGATTTTGCGCACTTTGTTTTCACCGCAGTGCTGGGATTCCCTGGGCTTTCCCTGGTTTGTTTTCACCGTGGTGAAGCGATGTGACATAGGTCCCCTTCCGACTATAGGCTATTACACTGCAAGCAAGAATCCATGAGTGCAGTTTGATGCCGCACCCCAAGAATATCTAAAAAATAGTACAGTCACATTGGTCTACAATGGTTAACTGTACATGTGTGTTTTTCTTGGCAACTAATTAACAGTGAAAACCTTTTTTTGCATTACAGAACTATCACCGTCACTTGGAGATGAATTTGCACAAGAAAAATATGAAAATGGTGTCAGGTAGAGTGGGTGACCCCAGACGTATTAAACTGGTGATGCGACTTAGCTTCCTGCGCAGCATTTACAGCGAGGAGAAAGGAGATGAATGTCTGTTAGTATTATCTGCTGCAGCAGTGTAGCAGCTGACCAGTGCTATACATTTGTTTGTTCCTTTTGGATATCGTTGCTCATTGTAGGGTGTAAGGTGTATCAATGGGTTCATTTGGTGGACCTAGGATGCAACCTTGTGGCACATCATATTAGTGTTATGTCCCAGCTGTGTTTCCTAAGGGACACAAGAAATTGTAATTTGGGAGGTACATTATGTGCAATCACATTACATGCCAAATAAAACCTACATAACAAGTTGGAATATTTCGTACAAATCAAAAGGGCATGTTTAGGATCCTGTGACAATGTCATTTTAAGTGGGAGACAACCATCATCTGCTTAGAATTATTTTCATTTGCCATGGCAGTAAGCTATTAGTTTTCGCATTTTAACAATAGGTCAGTTGCTGTAATTTTGCACTGTAACCTTTTAGGAGGTATATAAACCGGTGTGGTAGTGCTGAAATCCATTTAATTGTGTATGCTTGGTGGTGTGCATTTGGTCATTTTTTTTTTGCCTCCGAAAATGTCACAAAACTTGTCCCTACCAACATATTCATTTAGCAATGAAGTTTGTGAGAGTTTAGTACTGTAATTCCAATTTTATGCAGCCTTGCCTCTATGAAGTCAACTAATATCTATCCGTAACCCTCCTACTTCCTACAAAATCGAATGGTTTGAGGCCAGAAAAATACACCAAGTCCTAAGTGATGTGATCGAACATATACATATGCATGAAATCTCTATCCAGGCCATTTCCTGCCATGTGCCTGGCATCCGAGGGGGTCCCTGGTTCAATTCTGCACCCAACGTCATACCTTTTCTCTTGCTCTTTGTCTCCACCGAACTAAGTTTGGAATGGGGACAATAAATGGGCTCTGTCCATGAGAAAGATGTTAACCCTGGAATTTCTGAGTTAACCCTGGAATTTCTGTGATAAAATGTGAACCCTATCTGTCCAGAGCTGAATTAAGGGCGCGTGGTCTGGTGTAGTTTAAGTTGTCACTTCTTAGTGATCGCGACATTTTGCGGGGACATGTTTTACACATTGCGTAAACACAAGTTCACCTTGCTTTCCTTTCAATTCTTCCCTTCTTTTCCAGGCAATAGGCCAAAAAACAGGAATTAAGGTTAATAAGCTCATTGGCTGTGTCAAGTTGGACCAGTGCTGTGATCACTGATTAAATGCATTTGTGCCAAACCAATTCTGATGACCAATGGTACCCAAGCAAAGGATAAGTCTGAAAATGAAGAATCAATTATTTCAATCTTGTCATGCTTACACACTGTTTGGGAGTGTGCCTGTATTATATTTTTTTTGGGGGGTAGGGGTGGGTAGTGGGCTGGTAATTTATCAATTAGCGATGTATGTATTAGGAGAAGAGTGCCCCTTGGAAGAAAAAAAAGGAAAATCTGGAAGGAAAAGACTGATATTCATGTTAAGAAGTCCTTTTAACACCCTTTTAACCCATGATGGGTACATTTTGACCTGCAATGGGGACATTTTTTCCCTTAATGGGACATTTATGCCCATAATGGGACATTTTATGCCCTGACCGGGAACATTCCCACTAAGAATGAACTGGGCTGGCAGCATATATACCTGCAGGAGGTGCTTCATAATTGTATTGCAAGTCAGAGATCTTCCAATTCAGGGGATTAACAATAGAGTGCACCATCACTTTTTGTGAAAAATCTTGATAGTGTTTTTTATCAGTGCTTATCATTACCTCAGCGTGACTCAATGTGTAAGCATGCATTTACTGAAATGTGACTTTATCAAGCTACCTGAGTGACATCCACACTTTGAAGGTTCCCTTCCACCCAGGGGAGGGCGGCCAAGAAATCCAAATTTCAGACATCGCCATTGGTTTAACACGTAAAAGCGAAATCTTGAAGAAAAATTCTGAATTTTTTGTATGTTGTCAAGGAATATTTTCTTATTCCAAAACCGTTGGAGTTGAAGAATCAACTCCACTGGAAGGGTTATTTCTGATTTTTTTTGTATGAATAACGAACAAGGATGAGGTCGTATGTGGGTCATGGGAACACCCATGACCGACCCACATCAAAGCACCTAAATTGGTTTGTAGTTTGCACTCACTATTGCTGTAATTTCTTTGGACATTTTTAGTGAGTTGCTATAATGAATGAGGCTTGGCCTCCACCGCCTGCTTCCACCCATGTTATTCCTTCAGCGATTGTCAGAAGAACTCAGTAGCTGGCGATTGGTTAGCATGAGCAAAGCACATGTTACCCAAAATTCACAAATATATTGCATTTGTAGAGTTATTTGTTCTTTCCAATATCTCAATTATGGACTTGGGATAAAAAAATGGTGTATGAGGACTTGCGCATTAGCAGTTACTGAACCAGAAAACATGAAAATAGTGAATATAATACATTTTTGTTTGCCAAAACCAATTTTGTTGTTGGAACTCACTTTGATACTTCGTCGTCCTTGTCGGAGGACTTCTTCAGAACTGGTCATCTGATCCATTTTGCCGGGAAGTTGATTTCCAATTCAAAAAAAAAAAAAAAAAAAATCTGCTTGCACAACTTTTTGGGGACACCCTGGACTCGCACAGTTGCACTCTGGTGTGCTGCTTTTTGTCTTACAATTAAGCGCGAAAGCAGGCGAGACTTGTGGTTCGAGAACCGCCTTGTTTATGATATGGCACAATTTTCTTTCCAACATTTTTGTCCAGTGGTGAAGACTCTTGTTTTGTGGCTATGTGATGCAATTGAGTGATTATAATTTTGTTTCCCTTCAGGTGAGATTGCTGACTGAGATGAAATACGACATCCACATATTTGACAGGAAGATGTACGATCTGATATGCTACATCTGCGAATTCAGGTGCCGTGACATGGAGGTAAGCTGAACCACAAGTCGCTGAGCCAATGTTTTGGAGGGTTACGCATGAACTTGTGTCTTCCCTCCGTAAGAAAAGTAACTTGACTTGTTGAGGTAGAGCCTGTGTGTTAATGGGTTAAATCATCATTAGGCATGAAGTCTGGTGTGCTTTTGACCTACCCCTTGGCTGAATTCACTTGCTGGTCATAATTCTTGCGAAGCTGGGTGTTAGCATGGAAGATAGTCAACTAAAATCTCATAGGCTCGTATTCTCAAAGGGAGTCTTACTTTAGACCTGGGTTTAAAGTAGGGTTATTCCTACATGAGTGGACCTTTTTCTTTCCATCATACTGTAAAAATGTGCTGTAATGGGAGAGAAAATTCCTCATGATGGATGGGCCATTCCGGCCCATCCATGAGGGATTTCTCACCCAATAATTTCACAATATTTTGAAATCAGAGCAACTTTAAAATTTGACCCCTGTACAACTGAAATTGACCCTTTTTTATTGATTTTTGCTGTTTTTAATCTCTAACTCTCAGACTTTAAATCGTACATAGTACAAGCTGTACCTTTTTTGAATCCTTATGGTTAGACAAATAACATGGCATGCTTTTCAACATGATTGGATCATTTTAAAAATTTGACTCCTGTGTAAATCTTTGTCTAGACTCCCTTAAAGCAATATTAGCACATTTTTTGAAGAGCGCCCCCAATTTTCAAAATTTGATATTTTTGCACAGCTATGTTGGTAATTGTCTAGAAAACTACACCTGCGAACGAGAATGCTCAAAAATGCGTATTTATCATAAAATGAGCGATTTTTGTAATTAGAATTGGGATTCTAGATTGTACTTAATGGCAGAGCTGGAAATGCTAAGTTTATGTCCGTCCATGATGAAATAGTGCCACCTCAAGAAAATGACCTCTAACTAATTGACTTGCCTGAACCAATAAAACAACTAATAGATTTCCTGGCTATTTCATATTGGAAGGCCGTTTCCAGCAGCCGTGGAATTTATTATCGGGGATCCCGATATTAATTATTCTAGTTTGTGACACATAGACATTGTAGAGCTTAACCATTCACCGGTATAGTTTACTAGCCAGTTACCAATGCAACCTTGTAAAAATCTCAAATTTTTTGAAAAATTGGGGCGCTCTTCAAAAAAATGCACTAATATTGCTTTAAGGCACCATTTGCAGTACTATGACTCACGTTTCAGGGGTACCTGTCCGGCTGTCTACATATTTAATCATTCAAACCTTTTGTACTCAAGATATGTTACAAATGTCTGTTAGCTCTCAGGCTATTATAGCAGCTACAATGCCTAATAGGCAAAGATTACCTACCCATTAGACATACACTTGTAGCCAGTACCATCGACAGTTAGTGTACACCTAGCAACTGTCTGCACCATCACAGAGAAGTTGGCCACTGGCTCAAACTCGTATGCCATTAAAATGTATTCTGTTCATTTTCTTCAATATTTTTGGTGTATATTTCTATTTTGAATACAGAGTGGTAGTATGTATGGGTATTTGATGATGATGCTCAATTCAAATTTTCCTCCCAAAGAGAAAAAAAATGGTAAGCAACAATATGTCTTCTCTCCAGAGAGTCGACATAGTAACTATGAAGTTACTATATTATTACCTATATAATATCCACTGTCTCTTCACCTGTTGGACAAATTTGGAGTAGCTGTAAAGGTAGGTGCTGCAGAGGAGACCTGTCACTGTACAACTTGTGTACTTCTTTGCAAGACCTATCTTGTAGCCTCAGCATTGCAAAGTGCTCAGTGTGTATTGTGCAGTAGCTTCTGCCATAGGCAACTGCAGTATAGCCGGAAGCGGACATCCGGGCTTTTGGCAAAAACTGGCTTAGCAACAATGTATGTAAAAACAAATAATTTGATACGCGCTGAAAGCGTAGTGTCTCGCGATGTGCAGTGATCATACTTATTGATTTTGCGCACTTTGTTTTCACCGTGGTACAGGGATTCCCTGGGATTTCCCTGGTTTGTTTTCACCGTGGTTAAGCGATGTGACGTAGGTCCGCTCCCGACTATAGGCTATTACACTGCAAGCAAGACAGGGACGCAAATTTGTCAGTTTGCGAGAATCAAATTTACTTGAAATGACAACACTTAATACATGATTCAATGGGAAAAATTGATTCTCATACATGGATGCTACGAGAATCCCTCGAGAACTGATTCAGTTATTCTCGTCGAATTTGCATCCCTGCAAGAATCCATGAGTGCAGTTTGATGGCGCGCCCCAAAAATATCTAAAAAAAATAGTACAGTCACATTGGTCTACAATGGTTAACTGTACATGTGTGTTTTTCTTGGCAACTAATTAACAGTGAAAACCTTTTTTGCATTACAGAACTATCACCGTCACTTGGAGATGAATTTGCACAAGAAAAATATGAAAATGGTGTCAGGTAGAGTGGGTGACCCCAGACGTATTAAACTGGTGATGCGACTTAACTTCCTGCGCAGCATTTACAGCGAGGAGAAAGGAGATGAATGTCTGTTAGTATTATCTGCTGCAGCAGTGTAGCAGCTGACCAATGCTATACATTTGTTTGTTGCTTTTGGATATCGTTGCTCATTGTAGGGTGTAAGGTGTATCAATGGGTTCATTTGGTGGACCTAGGATGCAACCTTGTGGCACATCATATTAGTGTAATCCCAGCTGCGTTTCATAAGGGACACAAAAAATTGTAAATCGGGAGGTACAATATGTGCAATCACATTACACGCCAAATAAAGCCTACATAACAAGTTGGAATATTTCGTACAAATAAAAAAAAGGCATGTTTAGGATCCTGTGGCAATGTCATCTTAAGTGGGAGACAACCATCGTCTGCCTAGAATTCTTTCATTTCCCATGGCAGTAAGCTATTAGTTTTTGCATTTTAACAATAGGTCAGTTGCTGTAATTTTGCAATGTAACCTTATAGGAGGTATATAAACTGGTATGGTAGTGCTGAAATCCATTTAATTGTGTATGCTTGGTGGTGTGCATTTGGTCATTTTTTTGCCTCCGAAAATGTCACAACAACTTGTCTCTACCAACATATTCATTTAGCAATGAAGTTTGTGATAGTTTAGTATTGAAATTCCAATTTTATGCAGCCTTGCCTCTATGAAGCCAAATAATATCTATCCTTAACCCTCTTACCCCCTACAAAATCGAACAGCTCTGAGGCCAGAAAAATGCACCAAGATCTAAGTCAACATCTTACAGACATGGAATACTGCCTGGCTAGATACCCCAAGACCAGATCAACTCTCTATTACACCTAAGACAGAACTACCTTAAACCGGATTCGCACAGGAGTCGGTCACTTCAATAGCAATATGCACCGTTGGGGGCTGCGGCCATCGCCAGCCTGCCAATGTGGTTCTCCATCACAGACTGCGGATCACATTCTCAATGAGTGCCTTACCTTTCTCCAACCCCAACCAATCAACAGTGAGTTGGCTCCAACGCTTACAACATATTTAGCTGCTGCCTCATACACAAGAAGAAGAAGAAGTAGTGATGTGATACACCCAACATCATACCTTTTCTCTCCCTTTTTGTCTCTACCAAACTAAGTTTGGAATGGGGACAATAAATGGGCTCCGTCCACATGTCCGTCTGTGAGAAAGATGTTATCCCTGGAATTTCTGACTTAACCCTGGAATTTTTGTGATAAAAATGTGAACCCTATCTGATATCTGATCTGTCCAGAGCTGAATTAAGGGGGCGTGGTCTGGTGTAGTTTAAGTTGTCACTTCTTAGTGATCGCGGCATTTTGCGGGGACATGTTTTACACATTGCGTAAATACAAGTTCACCTTGTTTTCCTTTCAATTCTTCCCTTCTTTTCCAGGCCATTGGCCAAAAACAGGAATTAAAGAGACATGAGATTTCCAGAAAGAAGCGCCCCCAATTTTTCTCGAACCCCGTTATTTTACATATTTGGGTTGCTTACCAATGTATTAGATCACACCTGAAGTGAAGATGATGATTTAGTAGTTTCTATCGTGCACGACAGAAAGTCAAAGCATGGTTTTCTATGGGGAACGATTACGATAGCAGGCAGTTCAAAACAAGGTTTGCGGTTTTCTTTTGCACCTGTTTGTCCAATAAACCTTCAAAACGTTCTCGGTAGGTGGTCTACAACTGATCCAGTGAAATTTGAGAGAAATTCGTATCCTAAAAAAATCTCCTGTCACTTTAAGGTTTAATAAGCTCAGTGGCTCTGTCAAGTTGGACCAGTGCTGAGATCACTGATTAAATGCAATGGTACCCAAGCAAAGGATAATGATTGCAATCTTGTCATGCTTACACACTGTTTGGGAGTGTGCCTGTATTATATTTTTTTTGGGGGGTAGGGGTGGGTAGTGGGCTGGTAATTTATCAATTAGCGATGTATGTATTAGGAGAAGAGTGCCCCTTGGAAGAAAAAAAAGGAAAATCTGGAAGGAAAAGACTGATATTCATGTTAAGAAGTCCTTTTAACACCATGATGGGGACATATTTACTTATGATTGGGGACATTTTTGCCCGTAATGGGACATTTTATGCCCTGACTGGGAACATTCCCACTAAGAATGAACTGGGCTGGCAGCATATATACCTGCAGGAGGTGCTTCATAATTGTATTGCAAGTCAGAGATCTTCCAATTCAGGGGATTAACAATAGAGTGCACCAATCAGTGCTATTCCATTCCTTCTGAATGAACAAAACTTCCCTAGGTAATATGTTTGCACCTTTGCCATTGAAAGTTTTGGTCTTACCTTGGTGTAAGATATTCATGAGTTAGACTAAAGACTCTTTTACAGAATAAAGCTGTACAATCCTTGTAATCCTTTGATCCACTTATAGAAAATTTCATGCTAGGCTAATTTTATGAGGTCTTACATAGAGGATGAACTAAAGTTTTTGTGAAAAATCTTAATAGTGTTTCATTCAGTGCTTATCATTACTTCAGCGTGACTCAATGGGTAAGCAATGCATTTACTGAAATGTGACTTTATCAAGCCACATGAGTGACAGCCACACTTTGAAGGTTCCCTTCCACCCATGTTATTCCTTCAGCGATTGTCAGAAGAACTCAGTAGCTGGCGATTGGTTAGCATGAGCAAAGCACATGTTACCCAAAATTCACAAATATATTGCATTTGTAGAGTTATTTGTTCTTTCCAATATCTCAATTATGGACTTGGGATAAAAAAATGGTGTATGAGGACTTGCGCATTAGCAGTTACTGAACCAGAAAACATGAAAATAGTGAATATAATACATTTTTGTTTGCCAAAACCAATTTTGTTGTTGGAACTCACTTTGATACTTCGTCGTCCTTGTCGGAGGACTTCTTCAGAACTGGTCATCTGATCCATTTTGCCGGGAAGTTGATTTCCAATTCGTCTTGGATTATATACGTTGCTGATCAGGTAGGTGCCCTCCTCCCTATTGAGTGTCGTATCTCCTCTCCTCCTAATTTCCATTGCTTCACGAACTTCTCTAGACTTTTTATCATGTTCCCGACCAAGGATCTTTGGATTGTTCCAATCAATGACATGATTTTCTCTGGCTTGCTATGTGGTCGGATAGAGCCGATTTTGTTTGCTCTTGCTCTGATGCCTTACGTTCAGAGCGGGTGAAACGTTTTTACCAACTTTACGTACCTCGTACGTACCTCGCTTTGTGTTCTGCAAGCCTAGTACCAAATGGGTGAGACATTTCACCGATGTAGCTGTGAAAACAATTTTGGCTACATATTTCATATATGCAGTTACCTGTTTTTTCTATGTCTCTTTTGTCTTTTGGGTGGACTAGGATTTGCCATAGCATACTGTGAGGTTTCATGGCAGTATCAAACTTATGTTTTTTGAAGATTCTTTGGACTCGTTCAGACAGTCCTTTGATATATGGAAGGACAACCATGCCTTCGCTCTTTTTATCACCTTTTTTTTTGCTTTTGGCTTAGTTTTTCCGATTTTTTTATTTGCTTTCCATTTGGTGTCCAGCACCCAATCGGGATAGCTGCAGTTTTTAAGGCTGTGCGAATATGTTTTTCTTCTTTGGTCTTATCTTCCAGTTCAGTGATTAACAAGTTTATTCTGTTGAAGAGTGTTCTGAACAACAAACCTGATGAATCGTTTCAGTGAAAAGAGTGATTTTGCATGTCAGTGTTATGATGTAAATTTTGCCTTCTCCTGGTATTCCTTGACATGGATTTGCAAAAGATATTTTGGAGAGGGGATTGAACTGCTCATCTATTTGAATGACTCTCAAAATGAGTAGAGATCACAAAATTGCGACAATTTCCTGCCTTGCAATCCAACCAAAAGATTGATCATTTTGAAACATACACAAGAAGTCTCTTACATGGTTATAAAAGTACATGCTGTGTCAGCCTTGATTTGCTGCATTTTACCAAAGTTAGTGGGTTGCTTGGATGGAATTCCAAACCATTTTTGGCTTAATTTTTGCCTCAACTTATTTGCAAAAGAATTGATCCTCATTAGCAGTCTAGATTTTATTTACATTTTTCCCTACACAAACCTTGGCAGGGTTTTACTATGCGGCTTAGTGTAAAACGTGAAAGCAGAAGCAAATCACTAAAGGTACGTTCATATTTCTACTGCAATGCAGTGCTGCTGCATTGCCGATACATCAATCACTTTCTACTGCAACTTGATGCAACTCACTGCAATGCAAGTTAAAATGAATTTAACTTTGTTGCAGTAGTGCATTGCAGCATCTTGGGCAGAGACTGCTATTCGGGCAATGCAAAGCACTGCACTGCAATGCAGTGGAAGTGTGAATGGAACTTAAGCCTACTATGGTGAGCTTTCAAAAACTTTGATGTTTTGTGAAACAAAAGGATTGGAGTCCAAGTTAATGCTCCAGATAGGTTGTGGTTGGATAAATTCAGCACCCATCTTTCATCAGTAGGAAGGTCAGGTCTAGAGTTGCATTGAAAGATCGATTCCTTCTCAACAAGTCTATTAAACTTGCCAATCTGTCTAGTCTTGGCTTTAGCAAATTCTCGCTGAAAAGCACTGTTGGTATATTCCTCTCAACTTTAGTAAAGTCGTCTGCTGTGAGGACAGCTTTGAGGGTTTCGCGTATGTCAGTCACTAGCATAGTCAAAGTTGAACATTTCTTCTGGTTGATGGCCACATGTGCATGTAAAATTCGGAAGCAATATTGACAAGTCAAGTCCTTAGCTGTACACAAATGAACTGGCAACTTCAATTGTAGGTCTTTGGCCAAACGTCGCGTACGGTGTTCAAGGCAAGCTACATCTTGCTGTACTTAAGTGTCACAAAGGTATGATTTGAACCTACTTGGTATTCTAGGTTGGAAAACGAGTAGAAAATAATCTTTCCCTAGAGGCATCCAAATTGGAAGGCCGAGCTTTTGACACTCTAGTGAATGCCATCATCAGAGCAAACTAAACAGTCATGATGTTGCACCAGAAACTTAATTACTGGGTTATCATTTGATCATCTCTTATTGTTCTCTCCTCTTTTGTTCACTGGTGTATAGTGTGTAATGGTCCAATTTGTTCATATCATGTTTTCTCTTCTGCATGGAGGCAGATCAACAAAAACATCCAATTCCAACTTTTGGGCTGGTATTAGAAGGAAAAATGTGCATCACACTGACACATAGAACTGTGTGGTCGATCACATTTAAGGGGACCCTTTTGTTTATTTGAAGGAAACATTTCTCAGGCCTAAACAGTTTTACTGGAGTTAAAGACACTATCAGTGATTTGCTAAATCAGCAAATCGAAAAATTCATCAAAAATCAGATTTTAGCATGTACGTAAGAAGTACAGGTATCCTAACATACCCTGCAAATGATAAGACCAGAAGCAACCTAATAAGGACAGAATCGGAGATTTTAGTCATTACTGTCCGAACGGACACTTACTACAACACGTAATTGAATGGAGAATCGTATCTTGGAACACTGCCATTTTCTTCCTTTTCTTTCAATTCTACTGCTGGAAAAGGTAACTTATGAGAATTCTACAGACTTATCCTTCACTTTGAAGCTATTCCTGCAAATTTCAAATATTTTTCAAATCACTGATAGTGTCTTTAAGAGAAAATATGAGCTTTCTGATGATACTATTTATTGATGAGGTGAAGTGGAATGAGGAGGCTGTTAATCGCTTCATCCACCTTTGAGGAACTGGGATGCATTGGGAAAATATTGTTAGTTAACCTGTGAAGGAATGCATTAAAAATAATTTATAGTGAACAGGTTTTAATTCTTGAAGCTGCATGGCTTAATGGATCAGCAGTTAGTGGTAGTTCAACATTCTTAAACCGGGTTCAATTTGCGATGGAGACTAGGTATTACGTGGTTACGAGGTTGATCTGTGCACATCATACTGCATTTTGCTACATTTGCACGCGCACCTGCCAACTTTGCATGCCATTGCGCTTGTTCTTTGCGTTGAATTAGTGGTTTGTTTTTTCTTCTCACTTGGGTAGTTGTTCTGCCTTGCTTTGTGCAACACCTACAACTCCATCTTAGCTTGATCATTTCAGAGACGCCTTGCAACATTATTGGTATACCTAAATAGAGCCCTTATCTCCTACCAAGTACAATCATATCACAAAGCAGTTGGACTTGTCACTCTCTTCTATTCAATGTTCTACAATGAAGCATTGAAGCTCTTAGATCACATACTGCCAAGTTCTCTGATTAAATATCTTCTTACAAATGGCAGTGTTTCCATTCTCATTGTTGTTGAGTCAAAATTCCAAGATCCAGCAAGGTTGGCTCCCTCATCAATATATGTGAGCCTGCAGTCAGCTTTCTGTTAAGTAGCAAATCCTTCAGCTAAATTTAGTGTTTGTAGAATACACTAAAATCACTTTGTGTTTCAAGGACAAGGATGTCATGGTAACAATGCAAGGTACACATCTCTTATTAGTGTGCCATGTTTTTTCTTCAGACAGGATCATTTCACATTGTTTCTTCAGAAATAACTGCCAGATATATGGCGATATCCTCCTTTGGACTTCTGGCATCTAGTGCAATTATTTCCCAAATTGCTGACTTCATGAAGATGATGTTCAGTGTTTGTCACACTGCTGACCTTTCACAGTCTGCATTTGATTATTATTTTTACCCTGGCTTGAAATGCAGTAGGGGATATTGCGAGAGCCTGCATGTCTGTATGTATGTGTGTGTGTTTCAGTTTGGTTAGGTTTTCTTTGTTCAGGTCTTCTTTGAAAAGTTGAACTCCGATTTTAAACAAGACTTAGGGGTTAAGGTACCATAGGGGTTGTGGCTGATGTCAAAGGTCGTGGACCAAGGTCAAAGGTAATCTGAGGTCATGTTCCATACTGCCATCTTGCTAGGGGGATGATACAAGTTTACTTGCTGTATTTTTTATCCCCCTGGCTTGAAAAGCAGAGGGGGATTTTGCAATAGCATGCATGTTCGTATGTTTATCTATGCCAGTTTTCACGTCTCCTTCGAAAACTTAAGTCTGATTTAAACCGGACTTGGGGATAAGGTGCAGTATAGGTTCCTTCATGTGTGCATGATGTCAAGGTCATAGACCAAGGTCAAAGGTCACCTGAGGTCATGTTGTGTGTGTGTGTGTGTGTGTGTGTGTGTTTTGTTGTTCACGTCTCCTTCAGAAAGTTTAAAGGTACCAGGAAATGAGATGATAAACCTACTCTAAATCTTTGTGGGACATTGCATTGCAATAAACAGGGCTAGAAAAAAAATACACTACCAGTGACATCATTTGTGAAACTATTGATTATCAGTCAGTGTCATGAATAGATTCACACCAATCACCTGCAATTTTATATTGCTCTCTGATGAATCAATGGTACCACAAATTATGTCATCACCAACCCAAATATTGAATGCTTTCTGGTCCCTCCTTGTAGACTTGACACACACCACATCAATTATATTTCCATTTATTGGTACCTTGCAAGTATGATTTTCACCAGACTTGGGGTTAAGGTTTGCAAATGGGTTCCTTCATTTGTGGATGATATCAAAGGACATAGACCAAGGTCAAAGTCATCCTGGGTCATATTCCATACGCAATCTTGCCAGAGTGTGACCACAGGTTTACTGTTTTTTGGTACTTTTGCACCAACATGAATGCTGTCTTGTGCAGTGTAATATTGTGTCTTCTGCAAGAGTGCACATGGATATGCTTTGGTTAGTTGTCTGTGGTAAAAATGATAACCCTAAAAATGATTGCATGGTGGTCACATGTAGATCAGTTTTCATGAACCTTGGACACAATCGGCCTTAGTAGTATCCTATTAGTTGGTGAAATTAATGTTACCTTGGTGACCCCAGGTGAACTTTCCCACTATTCACAGACAACACTTGTGTTTGGTGGTGATGCACTATACTAATTACTAAACCAAAGTTTTAAATCCGGTGTATCCCGTCAACGGGGGTGGCCAGATTCACCTCACATTTGCAGCAGCCGCCAGACTCCTCCTTCCACATAAACTCCGATTCAATGATCCTCCATCCTCAACCCACCCTCCTACTCTCCTCCTCCACTTGTTTTCTTGTCCATGTCTTATTGGACATCCCCTCCTCCTCAAAACCCCACCTCGAAACTCAAAGCCCTATTAACATAGGCTCGTCACCGTCCTCAACACATGCCCATACCAACCAACGTACACTATTCGCCGTCGCCAACGGTCCACCGCCATCTTTCCCAAAACCCAACATCTGAATCAAGTGTCCTCAGTCTGTCATCATGTCCCTCAAATTCACACCACATCATCGACTCTCCTCAGTGCTCTCCTTTCGGTCCTCTCAAAATCCCAATCTCTTTCACTCAGACACAGTTCTCACTCCCATACAACGCTCACTGATCTCACACAACTCTTATAGACCATTCCTTTCATCTTCAAAGGAATCTTTTCCCTTGCAAAAACTCCCCACATCCCTAAACTTCACCACATACATCTCACTCTCGCTGTCACAGCAACCTCACATCCACCACCCCCACTCAACCTTATCCCCTAGGTATGGAACTCCTTCATGACTCCACCTCATCACACAACTTTTCATCCTGTTCCACCATCCTCCAGCTCCTTTCACATCTCTACACACAAAATCTCTCGCCAAACTATAGGGGTCACTGTCGGCATCCTTGCATACATCTCCCATGGATCCCATTCCCACATTTCTCACAACCATTACTGAACTTGCTTTTACTCTCTTCCAACACACCCCACATGGGTCTCTACCTTACTCGCTACCACCTCCTATCACCCCAATCACCCGAACTGTTGTCTTTCCAAGGTTTACTTCAGACCCTTACTCTCAAAAAGCCTTCTTACATTCCAAAACTCTCCCTCAGTCCCTATCAATGTCTCACTCAATTTTAAAACCAGTCATCC
>JAMKCH010035179.1:0-14912 GCA_023653785.1 Ophioderma brevispina | reverse complement strand
GAATCTAGTTTAGGCCTATTCCTATGTTACAAAGCAGTCATTGAATTATCTGCAATTCTTGAGGATCTCAGTTCCTATCTCAACCGTTACTCTTGTTTTAAATTTTTTCTTTGTATATTTGGCCTTTTGCCACGTCCAATTATACTGTTCATAATGTCATGTTTTTTAATGTTAACTTCTGGTGTGTTGAATTTTTCTGAGTAAAATTTGGCGTTTTGACCAGGGGGGGTAGGCACATCTGCTCGATTGGGCAGTCGACGGGGGATTTCCGCCAGTTACTATGGCAGCCTCGGTCCCATTGACATTAAACAATCAACCTCTTAACCGTTGTTTCAAAATATCTTAGTATATCATATATTAAGCAAAAATATTGACTTTCAACTCCCTTCCGTCGGGGTTAGTGGATTAACTCAGCTGCAAAATAGTGTATTCCAATAACGGTCATTTAGATTAAATATAGTGCCCAGGCCTATTCTTTTAGTAAGTCTGTGTGGAACCGTTCGATATGCGTCAGAGCGCCCCCCTCCCATTAATTCTTTGAAACAGACTACACCACGGGAGTGGAAATGCCGTTTGATTGTGCTGGCTGTTAGGTGGCATGTCCTACCCCCCCTGGTTTTGACCTACGTATAAGACTGTTCACTTTTATTTCTGTATGTTTGAATTTATCTAATGTGTCATCACCTGGACGCTTAAGATAATCTCTATACAGTTTGTTCTTTTGTTTATACTCTTAAGGATCCCTTTTGTTCTCCCAGATATTTGTTCTTTCTTCCTTTCGGAGAACATTTGTCAATGGAATGCATTCATCACAAAATTTTGTAATATATCTGCAAATCTGTTATAATTAACATTTTACAGTTGTATCTTACAAACATCAGACCAATTTATTGTGGATAGTTTACTTCTTAGGTGATTTATATTTCCCTCCTATAAACTCGTGTTATAACAATGAGCAGTATTTGAGACACTTTCTTGAATCCCAGACTAGTTGTTATACAGTAGAAGATGATCACTGATATCTGTTACTCAGATTGCAGATTGGTCGCATCGTAACGTTTGTCTAAAATGTTTGTCAATATATTTGCACTATGAATCTGTGATTCTGGTTGGCGTAAGATACCGGCTAAGAGAATCAAATAATAAAATCTATATATTCATGAGTTGGCTTATGAGTACTTTCTTTCAATAAGTCAATGTTGAAATCTCCCATTATATAACAAAGTTTGTTTTCACTAGTTATTATATCAAATACTGGTCCCACTTCCTTAATGAAATTATCGATAGACGTATGTGCTCTGTAAAAAACACCAACAATCAAATTTTTGCCATTATCTTGCTCAATTTCAACAACACAGGACTCGTAATTGTCTGTTGCTTTGCATAAATCTTTTCTCACTTTGTATCTTACAGTATTTGATATGTAAAGACAACACCCCCTTTTCACGATCTATCCTATTTGTATATTCTAAATTGTAACCAGGTAAGTTGTAATAACTGTGAGGTGTCCCTTCGAGGTGAGTTTCAGAGACACCGATAATAGTGAAATGATGATTCGTCGTATTTATACACTCTTTTAGTTTTTCAAAGTTGTTACCAATACTTCTTATGTTGACATTTAATATACTAAAAGCATCTTTTCCAGACGTAGCATTTCTATTTCTAAATTGCTCGGGTGTTACGTAATGACACTCCATATTTTGTATATCATCAGTACTTTCGTTACTTTGTTCATTGATTTCATTTTGATATCGAAGTGGGTTAAAGGTAAGATTATCGTATTTTTTAAAGTCAATTTTTTGCTTCACCCAGACTGCTTTGTTTGGCTCCTTGGAGTATTTGTGACCAGGTCTGTGTTCCGTGTTTACGATTTTCAGGAATTCCTTAATGTTGATATTTCGTCATTTTGGAGACCAAACTTGAACACTTTAACGGAGAATGGCCCATGTACACACACAGCAGATTGTTCGAATCAGTTCTAGTCTAGCCCATACTCAGGCTCCAAAATAACCTAAGGCAATTTGCCTTGGGTGCCCCTACCATTTGCCTTGGTGCCCTAACAAATTGCTATTCTTTAACATGTAATGCCTTGGTGCCCTTTTAAATTTAAGCAAAATTGCCTTGCCCACCCTAATTCTTATTTTGGAGCCTGCATACTATAGTTTGAGTAATGATTTGTTGGCCATGGCGTACCCAAGCCTTGCTTGTTGCGTGAACTGCGTCTACGTGCAACCCTGTGCCACCCAGTTGTGCGCCATTTTGGTGGAGAAGCAAGCGTACCTTAAATTTATTTTAACATTGGTCATTATCATATCACATTCAGTGATAGGATAATGACCAATGTTAAAATAAATGTCAAATGTGTAGTCACAATTATTGGGACTTTGATTACCACCAAATAAGTGGGCCTGCGAACTGATATGGAATAATGTAGGGGCAAGACAACGCAAGAGACGCATTGTGTGTATTATGCTTGGCGCGCACAATTTTTTGCAAACGCTCGAGGAACTTTGGTTTACTACTTTACGCGGTGAAACGATAACAACGAATAATCCCGCCTATTTGGTGTAATCAATAAGTCACTTGGCTAATAATTTTATTACTCCAACTATAATCCCAGGCTTGGACATGAGATAAGCGTGCGATCTCTTTGCGTGAACTGCGCAAGTTAAAGACACTATCAGTGATTCACCCAGATGAGACAAAATATTTTAAATTTGCAGAAATACCTTAAAAGTGAAGGATATATGTGTAATAATCCTCATAAGTTACTTTTTACAACTAAAGAATCTACAGAAAAGGAAGAAAACGGTAGTGTTTCAAAGATATGACTCTCCCTTCAATTACGTGTTTGTATAGGAAGTGTCCTTTCGGACACTAATGACTAAATATCCGATTTTGTACGTATTAGCTTGCTTCTGGCCTTATCATTTGCAGGGTATGTTAGGGTACCTGTACTTGTTACAGACATGCAAAAATCTGATTTTGATGATTTTTTCAATTTTTTGATTTAGCAAATCACTGATAGTGTCTTTAAAGACACTATCAGTGATTTGCTAAATCAGCAAATCGAAAAAATCATCAAAAATCAGATTTTTGCATGAATGCAACAAGTACAGGTATCCTAACATACCTTGCAAATGATAAGACCAGAAGAAACCTAATAAGGACAGAATCGGAGATTTTAGTCATTACGGTCCGAACAGACACTTACTACAACACGTAATTGAATGGAGAATCGTATCTTGGAACACTGCCGTTTTCTCCTTTTCTGTGTCAATTCTACAGCTGGAAAAGGTAACTTTTAAATTCTCACCCAAGACTTAATCCTTCACTTTGAAGCTATTCCTGCAAATTTCAAATATTTTTCAAATCACTGATAGTGTCTTTAAGACTAAGTATTATAAACTTGCAATCCAACAGTGCATGTGCGTCGCATTGGCAAGAAAGTGGGCGTACGTTACGACATGTCCAAGGGATATATGCTGCATTTCCCTACCACCGTGCAGTGACGTCAGCGAGAGTTAGGTCACACCAGCAAACCGCGCATGTTGGCTATTTAACTTAAAGGCTAAAGCGACAGCGTTTTTATAGTCGCCGTAATAATTGTTTGAACTAAGCGTACGCAGTACCAGCTTGTGCGACCTGTACACGGGCGTATCACGTCTATTTCAGTTGTTGTGTTTACGCGCTGTTACAGCAGTGCGACCTTTACGCACACATGCAGCAAATTGTTCGAATCAGTTCAAACAATTATTACTCAGAGTATAGTAATTTAATTTTACACTCGCACACAAATTAGACGGCATATCTTGACACAGGTGTAAAAGCTGCATCAAGGTTATGTTGACATCACTGCATAGAGATAGAGAAATGGACTATAGACTTAAATTATTAATAGTCATGACATGCATGACGAGGTACAGAAAGTACTGCAGGCAGTGGCAGGTGACAGAGAAACATGACAAATTGACATGGAAACATTACAATTCATGAATTACATGATCATCGACGGCGGCCACACAGTGTCACTCTCACTTGCAAGTTCATGTTGCATAGACTGTTCTAGACATGAATAAAAACAGTTAGCTATGATCACAAGTGATAAACGTGAGGTAAAATCAGGAGGTGACACCTTTTATTCCTAATCCTCCTTGCCAAGTGTTGACAAATCATGAATTAGAAATTTGACAAATCATGCCAATGGTAAAACTAACAGGATAAAAATAAGAGTTAATCTATTTTTATACACCAACATGAATTATTATCAACGAAACAAAGGTATAAAAATATTTGTCAAACCAAAGAAAGACGATTTTTATCACCAAATAAGAGAAAATAGAAATGAAATTGCCATTCCCAACCGGCATTATTTAGGGCTTTTCTATGGCCATTGATAGGGGTCAAAGGTTATGTTTTTGTACATGTGCAGGTACATGCGGTACAAACATTACGAAATTGCGGGGTGAAATCGTTCATTCAAGCAAGTTAAAACCCAGGCCAAGATCTTCCTGTTTGGTTTCCACATGATTTTCAGGAAGTTGTCTTTCCGTGTTGGACTGTTGCAGCAGCAAATAAAGAGAATCATGGCCGCTGATCAAGCTCGGTGGAACTCGGACATGTCTGCCTTTCGCGAGGAGTTCGCCAAAGCTAAACACATCGTCATTTTGGTAAACAGGTTCACCTCGGCCCATTCGCCATCTCGGCCCATCGCCAACTGCATCGGCCCCTACCACTCTGGGCCCAAAGTATGCCTCGCACCTCGGCCCACTGCCATTTCGGCCCATCGCCATCTCGGCCCACGACAGTCAGCTTATATTTTTGTAGCTTACTTCATGTGTTTTTGTGTGTTGTGTGTTTGTATTCTTTGTGTGTTTCTTTAACTAACCTACAGTATATTTCGTGATCCATATAGCAACCATATTTTGGTTTTTTGTTCACAGCAATACCAAGTCCCATTCCTAACTAGTGCCTCTCATCGAGTCATTTACTGTGTCATGCTCAGTATACCTTTCACAGGGGGATGGTCTGATTTAAGTCTAGAAATATTTCATCTTGATAGAATGACCTTCCCAGCCAAACTAACATTTCATTATTTTCAATTTTTTCAAAGGTTGGTGATTAATATTTTACGAAAACATTGTTTGATATTTTTTGTGGAACACTTCTCAAAACTTTTACCTGTTTTTACGACTGTTTTTAAAACATTCCGTACAAATAATCGTATCTTTTTGTTCTGAGATATTATCAGAACATTTTACTCTTAGCTACAGTTACATGTTAGAGATGTTGCTGAAATGATTTTCTGCTGACAATTTTCCTATTTTTCAAACCGGTTAATAAATGTTCCAAGATGTTTTTTTTATTTGATGTTTTGAAACATTGTAAATGTATCAAATATGTTATTAGTGTTTTATAAAAAACATTGAAACCTACATTTGTATGGATTGCACCTTATGCACATGTTTTAATTACTTTTGATGATATGTTTTCAAATGTTCCAAACATTGTGAACAATGTTTTAAAACTTCAGTTGAAAAAGTTATGAAACCGTTTTATGATGTTACGGCAAAACGTTTTTATGACTGTTAGGCAACATCTTTTATGATGTTAGGCAACATATTTTATGAAGTTTAGGCAACATTTTTAAAATTGAATGTTAGGCACACATTTTATGATGTTTAGCCAACCATTTTTATTCGTAAACATATACTCGAAAATTACGGCACCATCTTTTATTCTTTCGTGTGAATTTACCAATTGGTCTGAATGCATGGTCACTTAAAGTTTCTTTTTTTTTTAAAAAAAACCGAGCAATTGAATAACTAGTTTCCAGTTTTCCTGTGTAGTGTAACCCTTGTTCTGTATAATGGGGGCAAAGCATCAAACCTCGGCTAACTCGCCGCCAATGTTTTGTTTACTCGATATTCGCTTGAAGTGGCAAGTTACAAACGCACATTACTGAATTTTGACTGGTTCGATCAGCATCAGGGCGAGGCTTGGCGTTGGGTGGTAACGTAAATCGGCGGCATTGAGTTCCGGTGAAACTGACACTCTCAACTCTTGAGGTTAAATAAGGTGTCGATGGAAGAATAGTTAGCCCCCTAATCGCCTATACCACCTGTCCGATGAGGCTAGTCATCAGTGTTTAGTATATTCTGTAATAAAGCATATTGTGGGAACTGGCATGACTGATGCCCATTGGACACAACATAAAAACAAATTTTTGGAGAGTGGCCTGTTCCAAAATAGATAACAAAAAGTTCCAAGTCCCAACTTTTTCTTCTAATTCTAAGAACGTCTACTAGTCTTATTTTTTAAAATTGCCTTGTGACTGACATTCAATAATTCCAAAGAAGAAAATTTGGTTTCTTCTTTTTTTTTGGGATTAGTTATTAGAAGTTTGTCGAACGTCACATATATGTTTTTGTGATACAAACTAAGAAAAAAAAATCCCAACATGGTAAGTTTTTTAAAACTTGCATGCACTGATGTTTTGCAATCTCCATACGAAGCATACGTGCATTGCCGTGCACGCTGAAATAGATAATTCGTCTTCTTAAAAGACACTTTTCGGTTTATTTTCACTTCAGGTGTTTCTCTATTTCTCTAAATTTCTTACGATAAAATTATATAAGCATATTGTTATCAGGGACAAAGCAAGTTTAGAATTTAAATATAAATCAAAATATTGAATATACATCTAAATAGATTTAAAAATGAAATTTTGGAGAGCGGTGTGATGTCAACCATTGGCGACAGGATACATTTTTCAACAAAAATCGTATCAACGAGTCATCGTGTCTCTTTACCGATTAGAATTATGTTTTCTAAAAAAGGTACACTGCAAGACCTTTTAATGCCTTTATGGGGAAATGATGATAATGGTCTCTGTGTCCAGCAAAACGAGTCGCACCTTTCCTTGATAAGTGCTTCTTTACACCACCATCAGCATTTCAGGATCTAAATAAACATTCACAACGATGACAGTCTTAACTTCGGGACGGTGGGATCGGGCGGAAAATTTCTGGTTTCGAGGTGCTCAACTAGGGTTCTATCATGGTATTGGAATGAGGACTAGAAGCAAAAAATGTATTTTGATTGCCTTTTGTGCGTTATATTAATATCTAGAGTAACTTTTCCATTTGTGCCAAATTTGAAAATACCAAGTTGTAACATTAAAACAGCCAGACGTTTTACCCATGAGAACACTTGGTTTGGGATACGATAAGAAGAACATACATGCAGCCTGACTAGTAACATGTCGCCATAATATCAAAAATTCCTCACGTGCAATTATGCAACATGTACATGGCATGGGTTATAAGTGTGGAGATATTTTATATCCTTGGTTTTTTAAAAGTGTTCGATTTGCATACTCTAAATGTAAAGAGTAAAGTCACTCTAAAGAGCTGTCTGAGTAACCCATTTCTAGTTTGAATGAACAATCCCCTCGAAAATCCTCCAACCGATGATTTTCACTCATAATTGGGATGGGTCGGCGTACAACCTCTTTCAGATTGACTTCACTCTTTTTGACTTAAAAGAAGGCCTACTTTTCCCCCTTTCATTTGCATCGGTCGAATGTAGTGTAAGTTTCATTTCTTGTAATTAATATCAGTTTAATAACGGGAGTGTAATTTGACCTCCAATTTTAACTCTTTTGAATTTATGGTAAATTGAGCACCAAATTTATAATTATTTTGTTCTTGGTGCGTTTTTGGGCTAACCTTGGTACTCTTTTGAGACGTTTACTCCATATCCCAAATTCCGCTTTCTATCTGGAATCGTGCAATGTGATCATTTTTTGTTTTTATAAGTTTATTTGTTCATATCTCTTTGCTGTCTTTCTGTATGTTTGATATGCAATACTGAATAAATATGATGATCCTGATTATGCATATTTACTTGTGTTATTTCGCATAATTTGTTATAATTTAGTGACTCCTATTTTATCGCTGTTTTCATATATTTCACCCCCAAATCCCGATAGGTGCACAGAGATTTCACATATACGAGGTATTCCTTTAAATAACAACCGAACAACCCTGTTTTGTTGCACCGATTAAGCGTTCCATCAAAACAACCCCATCTGAAGAAAAGTTGAGAATTATTTTTGCGGTACAATATATTCTAAACTTTCTAATTAAAAAGTAAAGCTTTCATTAATATCAGACTAGTGGAATCCTCGAATGTTTTTCATTACTTTTCGCATGGTTAAAAATGTTTATATGTGGGAACCCACCATAATACAATCGACATTAATTCAGCGAGTCACGCTGGCAAAAATGGTCTCGTAACTGTTACAATCGGAAATACTCTTCGTTTTGTATATAAATTGCCACATGAGTCAATTCATACCAAAGTACTTTAGATAGCAGCCCCATTGTTTCACCTTCCCGAACAAGGTTCCACCAACTTCATGCTCCATATTTTGTTAATATGTGCTATGTTAAACCAAAGTGGCCTCTTTTTTCTGAATCCTAGCACTCATCCAATATTTTCTGCATTAATTCTGTTCTCGAGATCATGTCCATTAAATTGCTGACATAAATTTCGTATGATCGCATTTCATATGGGTATCAGCATTTACTTTATATATGCGCTTTTACATGGCAATGGTAAATTTAAATCTTCATTGCGACTTGATCAACCTGAACCTTAAAGTTTGGATATTTTAATATTTGTTTCTATTGAAGAGTTCTTCCACATATGGAACTTAGGATGTCAGTTTAGTAAAAGGGATCCTGATTGCGTACCCGGTAGGCCCATATTGAGGCGCGGGTCGACTGGCAATCGGGCAAAGGGGATTTTCAGGCCTCCAGTATTTCTGTAATATTTCGAAAAGAGAAACAAGGAATCGATTTCCTACCTTGTATTTGGGTAAGAAATAATTATATCTAAATTGAAAATGGTGAATTTTGATTTGTTGAAAACTATGACTGATTTACTACTTTGCTCCAATAGGAATTTTACCAAAATAATCATTTTCAGATTAATCCTTTCAGATGGGATATTTTTATGGAAAGTTTTACATCATTGTACAACAGAAGTTTCATTTTAGGCAACAAACACCCGGTAATTGCAATATCTCGTTGCCTAACGGTTGGCCTCACATTTTATTATGAATCTTGATCATACTTAATATTTTAATTGTGCTAATGTAATGTTCATAAAGGTTTTGTTTGGGGAATATATCTTTAATATGGGTTAACTTGGCATACTCTTTAATTCTATAGTAATTATGTGTTACAGAATGTTACCACACGTAAATTATTCAACTATTTTCAGAGCCCACCCGAACTTCAAACACAGGTCGAATGAGACAAGTACGAAATTTTGATCCAGAGAGATCTATTTACAGTTGTGTGCCAAGTAGCATGTCAAATGGTACTTTCCCTATTTAAAAAATAACGAAATCCAATCAATGTTGTAGTTACATATGGATTAATAAAGTGTACACTCTAGTATTAGGGGTATGGTATGCATGTTTTTTGACTTCACAATTATTTCTATTCTTAGACCAGATAAGGATCTAAATATAAATACAGAAGGCCGCGTAGTTTCGTCTAAATGGACACAATTCAGACTGGTCATGTTCCGTTCAGGACCAGTCGCCCTCTCTCTCTAAAAAAAAAAATATTGATATAAAATAGTAGACCCCACTACAATGGAAAAAACTCAGCTCCGTCAATTTGACAATTTTAAGGCGTGTTATGTTCATTTCGGGAATATCGATAGTCCTATTTTAACAGTCGTTGTGCAAAATTAATAATATAACTATTACGTTAAATTGACAAGATTTAAGAATGAAATATAAAATAGAGACAACAATTTTGTCATTCCGGATCATCAATTAGCGTAAATTCCTCGTTAAATTCATCTACCCTTATTGGCACTGTGCTTTGTATTGGAAGGAACGAGACAGTATAACATGTATTTGTCATACTAGTTTGTGAACCATAACTTACTTTAGATATATATTTGGCGTTTGGTTTTACCCTTTAACAACAGTGGCACACGCGGATAGCGGTTCATCAAACATATGGGAAAAACAAAAACATACAAATAATTTATTGAAACAAATACCATTAACTTCTTTTGTAAATGCTCTCCTATTTATTGTGTACTGCATCCAACATGCAAACTCCAAAGACTACATTTGCATCGATCACCCAAAATTTGTACCGTGTGAGTTCACGTTGCTTATTTCGCCTATAGTGCTTCTCTCTGAGAAAGCCCTGTGGATCACGGAGTGCATACACCCGATAGATATCGCAACGGCTGGAGCCAAGTAATAGTTAAGCTAGCAAATTGGTATCGTTTTGTAATCCGTATTGTAACACGACTGAAACATCACGGTATTGTATACTGAATCCGATGAAATCCGCCGGGGTAAAATGTATTTTGCGGCTTATTTAATTCACGGCTCGTCAGTTTCTTTCCCCGAGCCTTTTTGACCGACTTAGGCTACATGTATATTCTTGGAGTTGGCATATGAACATAAATTTGATTGTCGAGATAAAACGTCTCAAGCACTGGAGAAACTGAAGAGAAGGAGAAGAGAATGACAAGAAAATAAACGAGAAGAAGGAGAGAAAAAAATACATGCTAAAGAGAGAGAAAGAAAAAGGAAGGGAACGGGATAGAAGAAAAAGAAAAGTAAAAGAAAAGGGATGAAAAGATAATGAGTCAAAAGAAGGAGAAATAAAGAGAGAAAGGAAAAGGAAAGAGAAAGGAAGGAAAGATAAAGAGACAGTGAAAAGGAAGGAAAGGAAGGAAATAAGAAAGAAAAAGGGACTAGATGACATTGGCCTAGACGGCGATGGGCAGACGCGATGGGCCGAGACGGCAATGGGCCGAGACGCAATGGGCCGAGACGGCAATGGGCCGAGACGGCAATGGTCGAGACGGCAATGGGCCGAGTCGGCGTGGCCGAGATGGTAATGGGCCGATATGACCTGTATTCGTCAGTTTGACAGTTCTGGAGTTAGTGCGGAGAGTGGGTGCCTACTTTTTCTCGAGGTGCTGGGGGCTTCTGGAGAAGATGGCAAGCCAGGTTCGCCTATAGATATTTTTGTCATGACATCGAATTACTTCTTTAAATCTTCAAGAAACATATTTATGGCCCTAACGCTAAAGGAAAGTCGACAATTGTAAATTGATAACATTAGTATAGCATTATATAGGAATTACCATTATTAAATGAAGAACTTGCTGTTAAAAGTCTGACTCATAGATTTCGATATTATTTTTTTTGTAATACTGAAAAATAGTCACTAGAAACTAAAGGACTCATAACCTTAAAATGCACAATTCCGAAATTTGAATGAATTGATTTTTCGTTTTGATGTCAGTAGCATTTATGGTGTAGTATTACGTTCCCATCGCTACCTGTGTATACCAAAATCTGATCCGGAATTTTATAACAAAGTTTGTGATTTGCTATAATGGAAGGAATTCGATTTAAGCTTAGCATTCACACAGTGATTAGTATATGGACAAAGCCTTATTTACATGCAAAATACTGATTTTCTTGGAAATTGAGGGCGCCCTCTTCAGGAAATCACCCCTCTGAGTCTGTCCTTTAAGTGTTCTGGTATTGTCGTTGATCACCAGTGACTGAGTTAGCATTGGTGGAGTGACAGGCTCACCTCGTCCCCCGACTTTACCCAAGGCTAAAAGTGTAGGCCTACCTAATCTGACGTGCGAATTCGGTCCTCTTCTAAGAGATTTTCCTATTTTCGTAGAACATGGTAACAACAAAAATTGTTGCCTATGGACCGTGGGAAACAAGCATTCAATTTTGCTCATATGCAGACACACAGAAAACCCAAGGTCGGGACAACTGAAATAATGTGTGATCGAATAACCTTTCCTCAGGATTCTAGTGAAACAGTGACTATTTCAACAGAAGTGCTTGAATCAACAAAACTGCAATAAGACTTTTCAGAATAAAGCGCCCGCATATTCTTTGTTGTTTTTCGGACCCGATTTTGTTTTTTTCCATCTTTGGAATGCTTAAACCCATGCAATTACTATGGTAATTAATAATACCTGAGTGAATAACATATGTCGTAACGTTGTTTTGTAAAAGATAAAATGATTCTTTGATTCTGAATTTTTTCTTTGCCACACAAAAAATAAGCATTGCTTTCTAATTGGAGGACGATTATGATAGCAGGCAAACTGTACAAACGTAGGACATTTTCTTTTGTTCTTGTTTGACCAATAAACCTTTGAAACATTCTCGGTAGTTGGTTCTACTACTGATCAAGTCGGGGATCAAGTGCAAATTGAGAGAAATTTGTATCCTCAAAAAAAATCTCCTAGATCCCAATAAAATTACCGGAGGCTGAAACAATCGGTAATGTATTTTTGGATCAATTACAATTAGGGCTCTAGTGTTTGTGCAATATTTATCTGTGCTGTGGTGAGGATCAAAATGGCATACCATGTGTTTAAATTAAAAAGATGAGTGTCCAAAAGTGTTTGTCCCTACAATTTAAGTTCTTCCTGATAACTTGCAACATGCCAAAAATGCTTCACAAAAAAAAATGCATGATGGATGCTTGCGCTTAACAGACCCCTTTCACTGGCATATCCAGACCTGACTTTTTGAGCTGTACCCCGGGGTGCAGAAGGAGTCTAATATCCGAAATAGACTGATTTTGCAGGTTTCGGCATGAACCCCGGGGTGCGCAGTGCGCTCTCCCTCCGCACCCCCTGGCTATGCACATGCCTTTAGACTAGCACGATTCATCATGCATTAAAATGCATCTGCCCAAGGATTTTATTTTCATTGCACAGGGTGCTTGCTTTATCGAACAGGGTGGCCTATGTTAAAAAACGGAAACGATGAAAACCAAAGTGAAAACTTAAACTGAACATCACTAAAGGACCGGAGAACAGCGAATCACTTAACCATCCTTCTAAAGGCAAGGGCCATATCCTAATCCATATCAACTGTATATTGCTGCCAACAAGGACTGTATTTAAATAAACATTCATTTTGGCCACAAGCAAATAAGCCAGACATCTTCAAGAAACAAAACCACTTCAATCAACAAGACTAAATCAACATCACTGCGCTCACCTCAACCTGTTCGTTTGGCTTCACCTGGAGTGCTGAACAGTATAGCTTCAGATACAGAAAAATGAAAAAGGACCAATTAAACAAAAGTCACCACCACTGGCAAGATGAATCATGCTACCTTTAGACATGCCCAAAATGGACATCACCCCGAAACTTAAAGGGCCATGGCCCGATCGCTAATAGCCTCGTTCCCAGAAGCCCAGAGATTTTACCGGAAGTGGTCAAAATCTGTTTATATCCGAAGAAAGCTGCTATTTTTCTCATTTACCATGTGAAATTTTTAGTGTAAATGATGTTTGGTTTGGGAGTTATGAGCGAAAGTGTACTCCATTTTGGTGACCAATATTAGTTTACACAGTTCTATGATGGTGGCTCACAAAATCCGTTTCTAGCTGCCAACATCAAAACGGATTGAAATATCAGCCACGACGAAACAGTTACAGATGGGTTTTGGGTGAAGGCAATTCTATTCAAGATGAAAATTTCATATACTTCAATCGGACATCCCCCTTTAATGTGTGAATTTTACTTGCGAATGTGATGTTTCTTAGCAAACTTATGGTCAAAATTTAAGCTGTGAATGTGTATTCAGAAATGTTTTCCCTTCCTAGTATAATATTTTGTTTCTGAATGAACCTGAGAATGGATGTCCCGTCATGATTTCAGTATGATAGTTGATACATTTCAGGTTCTTATCCTTTTTCTAACAGTTAAGCATGTGTATTACAGTGCCTTTTAGGCCAATGCAAATAAAAAAGAAAAGTTTTTTTGTCTGGGCATTTTTTTAAACAAATGAGAAGGCAGGCTTTTACTCTTTTAATACTATTTTCCCATTTTTTTAGCTATTTTCATTGTGTGCAATATGCCATCCATGTGGTATGTTTAATATATTGAGTTACTGCTGCAAATAAAATGTCAAGTAAAATGTCTTTTATCATTTATTTAACCAACAGTGGCGTAACCATTGGGGAGCAGGGCATGGGGGAGGGGGCTTGCTCCCCCTGCTCAGAAACCTTTCCCCCACCAGCCCCCTTCCAAATAAACTGACTGTTTGGGCAGTGTCTATGGAAAAGAAAATGCCTTGGCACCTCTTCTGCCACCCCACCCCCATTTGCAAATGTCTGGTTATGCCAATTGCTGTTAACCAAGGAATGAAAGTTTCAAATTTCTTTGCCATTTTTTTGACTTTTTTTAATGAATAGTAAAAGGCGGCGGTCAAAAAGGAGGTGGGTGAGGACGAGAAACTCCTTTTTTACTTGGCTTAATTTTAATCTGTACAAAATTTTGATTTTTTTTTAGACGTGATGAAATCTGAACATTGTGTAAGGTTTTTAGTAAGCAAGTTGGGGATGGATGGATCACATAATACCTGTTATGTTTATCTGTTTCAGGATTTAGCAACCCCAGAAGCTTTTGCTGCAAATCCATCATTAGTCTGGGAATTTTATCATTACAGGAGAGAGGTCATGGCATCGAAACATCCAAACAAGGCTCATATAGTGAGTACATTTTTTAGGGAAACACTATTAAGTTTAAAAATATGCATCAAATAGTTGTTTTATGGGTCAGTTGGATGGCAGCCAGTATATAATCGGGGACAGAAACCCTTTGACGAGCGTGTACTTCCTGGTTTTCTGCGTATTTACTGCAGAAAAAATGCACTTGCCTCTGATTGGCCACCGAAGCAATCTGCTGTTGCTGGGTCGCCGACCACGTGCCATACGCGCTCATAGCTCCACCTCTTTTACAACCAGGTGGTACGCGCTCGTCAAAGGGTTTCTGTCCCCGAGTACTATTAAGTTGGAGATCCGATCGT
>JAMKCH010035178.1:0-29571 GCA_023653785.1 Ophioderma brevispina | reverse complement strand
AAGTCCCCTCGCCTCATTGAATTTTTCACCTCCGCAAGATGGTACGGGTCACAATATCAATGAATCGAGATAACAAGCTAAAGACGCACATGCACAAGCGATAATGTCTGATTCTCCTAATGTATTCGATGTAGTTTTGGACAATATTCACCTTGAAAGAGTAACCAATATACGCAATTTCTGAGTTATCATAGGATTCAAACCTACCATGCAACAACCCATCTATGCCTTGTCCAAAATCATATCTCGAAATATTGGTGTATTAACTAAGATCAAACATTCTGTACCTGATCGTATACGTTATACTCTGTAACTGTACATTAATAGTGCCATATATCAATTACTGTATTTTTAATATGGGGACTGCGTCAATGTATACGTTAAACAAAATATTTAAACTACAAAAAGGCTTTACGAAAATTTCAAATGTCATTATCGAAGTCACTCAACCCCACTTTTCACTCGCTATAGCATCTTGAATGTATTTGATACTTGCAGACTTAATATGGGCAACTTTATGTTTAAGCATTCTAACAAACATTACATAACTTTTGATATTTATTTTGTAACAAACATATCCGAAATTCATGACTATCATACGAGAAATGCTCAAAATTAATCACATGTCAAAAGCAAAAAAATCTTTTTCTCAAAGTATTAGAAATTCTGGTCCAGCATTATGGAATTCTCTACAACCATGTCCGCAACAACGAAATCTGTAAAACATTTTTCAAAAACCATTTAAAGTCCATGGCCCGATCGCTAATAGCCCTCGTCCCCAAAGCCCAGTTTTTACCGGAAGTGGTCAACATTTGGGTATCAGAAGAAAGCTAACTATTTTTCTCATTTACACCCCTGTGAAATCTTAGGGCCAACGGAATGTTTGGTTTTGGTATTAATGAGCGCAAATGTACCCCCCAATTTGGTCGACCACTATTAATTTTACACAGTACTCATGGGCTTACGAAATCACGTTTCCTGCTCTCCTCTCACAATGAAACGCATTAACATATCGGCGCGAAACTTTCAGGCGGGGTTTTTGGTGAAAGCCAATCTTCAGCACGAAACTTCATATCCTTAATCGGCCATCCCCCTTGAAAGAAAATCTTATCTCTCAATATAATAACTGATAAGCTTGTGGAGCATGGCTTGTGGTGTCCCGTTTCGTTTCTTTTCTTGTTCTTCGGAAGAGATTCGGGTTTCTTGTGGGTTCTAAGGGGTTGAGTGTCTTTGGGCCTAATTGGCCTTTTACTCTGCTCCTCCATATCCCTGGTTTTTTGTTCTTAATAATGATGGTAGTGAATGGAAATAAAGTTTGATAATTGATTGATTGATTCGCTTCAGTTTTGCTGGTTGAAGTGAAAGTTTGGCAAGAACAAGGTTTTGATCAGATCCTATATCTGCAGAGCAGTATGACCGGCAGTTGTGAATTTTATTTAAGTGATCCTGTTGGGTGATAATGAAATCAATCATGTTACGGTATCTACCACAAGGCGATGTCCAGGTAGACTTTCTAGTTTCCTTATGTTGAAAGAAGGTATTACAAATAGCAAAGTTGTGAAGCGTGCAGAATTCAAGAAGTTTCTCCCCTCTGCTGTTTATTTCCCCAATGCCAAATTTCCCTATGACAGGCTTCCAAAGATGGTAGTTATGTCCAACCTTGGCATTGAAATCTCTCATGACTATAAGGTGTTAGTGTTACACGACCTATTATTCTCCACTTGAGTTCTCAAACACATTCAATAAACGCTATTCAAAGATCATTAGCAATTGACAGAGTCAAATTCTTAACATCGAAATGCAGTACAAATATGTTCTCACTTCCGGATAAAAATCAGTTAATTTATGAAGCTGTTGCTCTACAAATGGGAGTGCGTTTATAAATAGTCACCAACTGACTGTTGATAACAAATTATGTGACTGCATATATGCATGTCCCATGTATGATTACTTACACATATGGACAGCAAATTTATCTCATTCTAAAGCAGTTCTCTACTTTTTTGGCACTTAAGATTATTCATGACATTCCAGCATAACTCATGTTCTTTTTTCACTAAAGATAGATACAAATACAGATTCCTTTATTTACTAAAACAAAAATATACAATGGATAAAAATATACAAATAATATCAAAAGGCAGTAAACATGGAGGAAATGACCCAAAGACCAAAATTAGCCAGAATGAAGTCATCACCAGGTAAACAAAATAGTTACTTAGAACATCTAAAAAAATAAAACTTGCATGAACAACTAGATACTTCTAAAACCATTCTAGTGCAATTCCCCGCACTCCATATCGTTCTAATTTATGAAGCACAATGTTATGATCAATAGTATCAAATACTTATGATAAATGAAGGTAAATGATCAAAGTCACTTCATGACACAGTGGTACTGATTTTATCGATTAATTCAATTATTATCATATAGGTGGAATGATTCTTCCTAAATCCAAAATTGCTGTTTCTCGATTTAAGTCATAAATGGTCATTGAAGCATACATGATAAAGTAGTTGTAAAACACCAACTCAAAGTTGATGGTGAAGTATAACTGATGATTATAGAGGGCCTCCTTCTTTCCTTATCCGGCGATGTCCTTTCATTCTTGATGAAGTAACCTCTGGTGTACTAGTAATTGGCAGTCATTCAAACGAAGATTTGGCAGTCAAGGTATAAAAAATATACAAGAATTGTACTTTAAAAATATCCCCATTAGACATTATCCATCATTGAATATTGAACATTGGTCCTGCTATGATATCATGGTATCTGAAGAGACCAGGTGCTAACAGGGACGTTTAAGGAAGTCTGTGTTTGTTAACACCAAGGTCACATCATGTATAGGAAGTAATTGTTCTGGTATAATTGTATAAAGTTTACGCATGATCATTTATCCCGGCATTTATCATTTTTGTGATAATTTTGTACAAATCCACAGTCACCCCTTTAGAGTCACCCTGTACTCGTTCTTGTTGAAAGGGTTTGACTGATGCTGTATACATCAAACTTTACAACAACGGGTTGAAACAATAATGATCCTAACGAAGATTAATAACAAACTGATGGTTGCTGACAACGTAACTATATAACACCGCGGAGGTCAAAGCGTCATATTTTGGCAGGTGATTCTTGTTGACACTACAGATTGGATTTGTTCAGTATAGGAAATATGTATTTAGTCCTAACATATCAAATTTGAATGCATAATTCAAATGCCGAATATGATTGATCAAAACTGTTTGTTGCACTTTGGTATAAACTCGTTTTAAACGTGTTTTCCTATCTTAAAATCCATGCCATATTTAATTGACCTGGTTATTGCACCTTGTAAATCAAAAGTTTCCCCTTAAACACAAGGAGCTAAAGATCACTTGAAAGGTCACATGGAGTGCGCTCGATCTTGACCAAACGTTTTATTCAGTATATATACTGAAACAACTATAGGGTGGTAAAACAACAACAACAACAACAATGATGTTACCAATAAATTTAATGGCGTTAGAACTAATGAAGAATGTGTATATCAGTATATTATTATTATTATTTAATTTTTAAGCGCCCTTTCTGTAACTATATTCCTAGTCTCTCACAGGGTATAATAAGTAAAAGGTATAACTCCTCTTCATGTATCCATACTCTGAGAAAGTAGCGATTATTATTTCATTTATAACTTTGTAAGGTTTTTCTGAGTGTTTTCTGAGTCACACCTTTATAATAATATCGGCATTTATATAGCGCCTTTCCACAGGATACAAAGCGCTGTTGCCTATTATTATTACACTGCCTTCAGGAAATCGTCACAATCATTTCGCTTCACCTTGGCTGGCAGCCGGCCAAGCGCACATGCCTATCAGCACTTAGATTGTAATATCCCCCATAACATAACAGATCCCTATATTTCGCTTGGGTGAATGAGGCAATTGAGGTTAAGTATCCTGCCAGGGACACAAACACTTTGACCACAGTAGGGCTCGAACTCACGATTTTAACATCACGGTCTAATGATCACGAGTCGTGCGCCCTTCCACTAGACCACACGTACACCTTTGGTTCATTGCTCTATGTTGTTACGTAATGATGCATGACTCCATTCAGTTTGCCTATTTTGGACCTAAGTAAATAGCTTTGATTATATTAAACCTATGCACCTACTCTGTATCATGTGTTTTATTCCGTTAACGGAATAAAGTAGATGATACAAAAATAGGTTCGAAGGGTGCAACGTGATTATGCAGATTAGGTTTCAGACATAGAATTATGATTACAGGATTAAAGTTACTGTGAGAGCTAAGATTATGGAAAGGATTAAAGTATTCGGGGTAGTGCCAAGGTTAGTGTATGGTCTCACGAATTGCACCATTTTCGTTTTTGGTGTAGCGTTTTTTCGTCTTTCTTCAATCATCAGCAATGTCAGATATGTACTTTCTCTCCTGTCCGTAGCATTCTAAACATTTTACATTCCCTACAAAAACATTCATTGTTATAAGCTATTAATGTATAATATACACTTCTATTCATATCAAATAAAGTACAATGGACAGAATTGATTCGGTTGTAGTAACTTTATGATGAAATTCTATTGAAAGCGTATCCCCAAAATGCAATTCGCTCAATTCACTCAAAGGTTGTGGGAAAACTTCATGGAATTTTAGTCTGACATTAATGGGTCGCAAAAATATTGGAATATTTCGCTGTACGGTTTGCCAAATTCCTAAAAGAAAGAGTTTCTTTTCTTTTAAGATATTATTTTTTAATTGCCCGTTTTGTGAAAAGGGTTATGTCTCAATGGATTCAGCGTTTGATCCATAATTCGTACGAGTGGAAAAGTATGTTTCATTGATTCATTGGGATAATGAGGTTCGTTGTTTGATTGATTTGACGGTTGATTTGTGTTGTTTTATATTTGAAAAAAGCAAAATATGACATCACTGACTATGGAAGTTTAACACGTGTTTGAAATCCGGACTCAGTCAATGGTAACACAATTATAAATCTATGCATCGGATTAAAATGACGTTCCAGAACCGAATGTTTTCTGATGCGGTGAAGCTGAATGATAATTACAACTTGTAACTAACTATGGCACAAAACACTAATTATGCCGGGTAATTATGCAATCCCTGTTTGCTGGACACGGCTTCCACCAAATGACACATACACATGGCCTTTTAATAAAATATAGCTGCGAATGTTCAAGATTGATTGTGACGTCTCAAGAAATTTTGAATAAGCCAACTTACACTCATTTGCTTTGATCGCATTACCAAAAATGTTTTTTTTTTTTAAATCACAAATATGTTGCAGTACAATCACACGCACAGCCTACCTTCAATGGAATTTGATATGGAACAGAACAACTAAGATGATGACTCGAGGTTGGATTTGAATTAATGTTCAAACTTTACATGAAAAATGACACTTTTCTTGAAACACTCTATAGAGAAACACAATTCACTATAGCATTTTTTTGATTCTTGAATGCCAACGTGTGCCGCTTAAACTCTAGCGTGTAATAAGCTTATATACCGATTTCAACACCATATTGAAAATGTGTTGTAAGGGTTTCGCCTTATTTGTTTTGAGGAAATGAGAGATCAGGATTCAAGTCGACAAGTTAAATATTCGGGCTCGGCGTGGAGCAGTTAGGAGTTGATTACAATTCCATGCCATACAGTGTTTTGTCGGAACTCTAAGAACTTGGTGAACTTGATGCCCTGACACTGTATGATTTTATTCATCAAACAATGTGGGTTTGTTGAGAGCCGAGCTCAACATAACGATTATGTCAAAAATCAGCCATGTAGCTGAGTGTATAGACATGAAATCTCAATCCAAATTCATTGCGTCCCGGTTCTTAAGACAGGGTTCTCAATTATACTTGTCAGGCCAAAGAGCATCAAATACTTTTCAAAGACACATGCTCGTGGGTCAAATGTACTTTATTTTCTTATCTGTTCCCTAGGTTTTGGGTTGGTTGGTTGGTTGGCCAAACTTCATCAGTTAGCTCGCGGGCCGCCAGTTGAGACCTTAACCCTTGTTTTAAGAACCTCAATGCAATAGACCGTATCCAATAGCCAGCCATGTTAGTGGACAAGATAGACGCATTCCAGTACTACAATACATTCACCTGACAATGATCCCTGTGCAATCCCTAAACATGGATCGATTGACAGCTTAATGTATTGTAATCCTGGAATGTATGCATCTTGTCCACCAACATGTCTGGTGGCTGACGTCATATTGAATACGGTCTATATGTGTCAGCCACTGTGTTTTTCGGCTAAGTCAGGATAAGTTGTAACAACAACAATAACAACAGCAGAAACAACAACAGCAACAACAACAACAACAACAACACATCATCATCCAACGCGACATCAACAACAGCAACAAAGCAGCAGAATCTGGCAGAAACGACAAAATATCAGCAACAGCTTTAAACCCTATTAACCATGATTTTTCCTTTATTCCACAATTAGCTACCAAGTACAGTAGACGCTAAAGGACATTCGCCGAATAAGAATGAGGATGCCCTCTAGAATCCTTATAGTTATATTTCTCTCAATTTTGACTTGGTTTTTACAGTACTTTATCATGTATGCAAGGTGTTTTATATCACCAAAATACACTTGTATCAAGAAAAAAATAAAAAGTCTGATAAACTTCAGGGGTATACTCTCTGGAAAAAGCAAAGCTTAGAGCAGCCTCCGTCTACAAATGACCATTTATGACTTAAATGAAGAAACAGGAGATGTTGCATAGCTGACCGTTGTTATAGAGCTTGTAAATGATGCCTAGATAGACATTTGTCCTTCAAAGCTACAAAGAGTCTACATGAGGCAGCAACAAAACCCAAATACCTATTGCAGTGCAATGAGTGGCCAAGATTTGATTCATATCGTCTTCATGCACACCAAGCACTCTTTATGAAACACAATGACCCTGCCCCAATCTTATGGCCCATGACACCTTTTATATCATAGCAAGTAAACTCACATCACACTATAAATCCCAATTCACGTGGCACATTTAATCGCTTTCATTCAACAGTAATATTGAGCAAATACACCCACTGCAGTTTATTATTATTATGATACCCAGAAGCTGCATGGTCAGCGGTTATTAACATTGGCCATCCAAGGCTAATGAACTGAGCCCTGGTAGATTAGTCATGGCTGTATACCTCGTAGTGTGGTATGGCCTGTATATATGTAATATGGGTGTTGTTGTGTTTTGGCAATTCCTTTAGTGTTCGCAGTGCCCCCCAAAAAAAAAATGCAAAAATGGGGTCTTTCTTGTTTCCCGCCCCAAGAACCAGAATGCCACTCACATTATGTTCAATCTAATATAACACACATCCTTGCAAAGCGGCATTTTGGTACTTGGGGGAAAGGTTCAAATTTGGAAATTTCCATTACCCATTGAAGCCTGTATTATAATTTTAAATAAATACACTTTATTGAGAAGTTATTTGAAGTGCACTTTTGAAACTAACGAAACGTAAACTTTAGCATGTCGCTTATATGGGAATGGTTCTAAATATCATCCGTTCTCATGAAACTATAGAGGGCGTCCTTCATTCCTTATCCGGCGATGTCCTTAGGTTCTCTGGCTATAAGGCGGCTCCCCAATTCTACTCGAGGTGCCAATACTTCAAATCCTTACAGTTTTCAAAACGTGATCAATCTGTTCAACTAGGTTACACTTGGTTTGTCCGTCACTTTTCTAGTAATTGAATGCGATCACAGTGAATGAACACGAGTGCCCATTGCCTTTATTCCAGCAGGGTATTCCAGTACCTTTGAATCAGCTTTAATTAATAACACGAAATAATTAAATTTCGATCTGTTTGTTGGGGGGAAGGTTGATGTTGGGCCTGGTGTTTGCATAACAACGGACATCAAGTATCAAGTGCAATAATTCAAGTGCACTCATTTTCGGCTAAGTTAGGCTTGAGTTAACCCTCTCCTTACCAAGCCTTTTTTTGTAACACGGTTTGATAAGGGGGGGGGGTTACCCACCCCCCTCGAGATTTTTTTATAAAAGCACCCGATGCTTATGAATTTTGATACCAGTGGATAGCTTTGGTTCCTCCTCTTTCCATTGATACCAAACTAAGTACCAACATACCTAGTATGGCGTTAGATTGACGTCATCAAGTCCGCGAGTCGGCAAAATTGCATTTTCCATAGAAAATAGCGAAATTCCATTTTTGCGTAGGGAATAGGAATATCGGATTTTCATGGGGTTTTCAGCTCTAAATGATGGCAATTGGCTAGTTTTTACATAAACAAAGAGTTTAGAGCCATACTGTCCATAATATTTTCAAAATGCACTATAAAATATCCTTGGGGGCAACCACCCCCCTTACCCTTCGACCTTTGACGGCATACCCTAACCCCGTGAAAGGTGCTACCTTCACATTTTTGTCGCTAAAATGACCGGAAGGATGAGAGAACGATTACCTATAAGCTTTTTACGATTTTTTTAAGCGTTTAAGCGCACCGGAGCGAGTTGCGGTAGGGGGTGGTTAAGACGAGGGATAAGATTAAAGAATGCTACAGGTTAGGATTATGAATTTTGGTTTAATGGTAGGGAACTTTGCTCCTATTAGAATTGATGCATATATAAACTCGAATGTGGGGCCAAACAACGCCAAAGACGCCTTTCTTTAGTAAGTTGTCAACTTTTTGCAGGCCAGGTCATATCGGTACTCCTTATGTAACAACATGTCTGTCAATTTCAATTACACGCATTAATAATCACGGGAATAGAAGATCGAATTGCCTCAGGCTTAGTGTAAAGTAGATATAATTGATCCATATTGGCAATCTGTGTGTGTCCTGATTAGGACACGTCCCCTAGTACCCCTGGTCTATCTTGGGTACCTGACTATCATCGTCTATGTGGCAGGGCTATAGGTCCCAAATGCAGAAAGCTGGACATCTATATTTTTATGGTTTATGTGGTTCAATATTGCTGAGATTGAAAGCATAGTCAAGTTGTCAAATGCAAAGAAAACGTTATATTGTTAAGATTTTGTTGACCATTGCATTTCGATAGCTGAATAACAATTGACATTCATAGGATTGACGAACACTAGTGACTCTTTAACTTTTGTTGTGACGATAACTGATTAATTATTGATTTATTAATTGATTTGAATTATCATTGGTCATTGTAATCTATGGGCCACATTGGGGCATAATTCGTTCACAAATAAATACACTTGTCGACAAGGCGGAAAATTCCGTTTAAGCTTCGCACCAGAGACTATATTACCGGGCCTGTTTTAATTTCATATTCTTAATTTTTGAATGAAGGTTGTGGACTTCTCTTTTGAAATTAATATCATGTTGTATCTTCATGCTCACCTATATCAAGCTTGCAAAAATGTAAACGGAACGACGTTCAGGAAGTTTCTCCGCTTTCAAATTGCCTGCTTTGACGTTAACGCATCGTAACGTCATCAAAAATTACGCCACGGGCAAACTTTCGTTCTTTGCCGAGAAAATTATATAGCAACGAACAGGTTGATCTCATTTTGAACTTCAAGAGTATGCGACCCGGCAGGAGAGAGCTGCTTATAATTATGTGCCATGAGAAAATTGTTATTTTTTTATTCCCTCTATATAGAATGAATGTTCAGGGTTGGCTTGTTTCCATAGCCTGGATCCACTATCCCCCACTTGCGCAGACTGCCGATTACCCACAATCCACTACTAGTCATGCAGAATGTGTGATAATATTGTGCATTTTGGGTGAAACAAGACCAAGAGATTTGGCACAGAGTAGGCCATTGATATGCTAAACCAATCTGGTCTAGGGGCCAACTTAATTTCCTTCCAATATGTCCGCCATTGTGTCAACATGGCCGCCACCCTATCACAAAGGACATTAATTGTTGCAACGATGTGGTGTAAATCTTTATTACATAGGGAGATAAGCCTCGGTTGTTAACTGTTTAAATCCAATATTTCTGTTATTTCACCAAAATCGTAGTTTAATTCCAAAAATGGCGGTCACACATTGGGGCCTAAATTCAAACTGGCTGCGCTACAGGAAAAAGGTGCTGATTTTAGTTTCAATGCCAAACCAGGGTTTCGTTGATTTTCTAAAACACTTTTACTTTATTTATTTAAAAAAAACCTACTTTTATTGTTGTAAATCAATGTTACATGATACAAAATATGGCTTGCCATATTCAGTAAAATGGCTGCCTAATTAAGAAATGACAGCTACTGTAACTATGATATATTAAAGGTAGTATTGCATTTCGATAGCTGAATAACAATGAACATTCATAGGATGACTGGAACACTAAGTGACTCTTCAGACTTTGGTGACCGATAACTTGCTTATATGATTAGTAATGATTTGAATGATCATTCATTGGTGTCATTGTAACATGGGCCACATTGAGCTAGGCTCGTTCACAAATAAAATACACTTGTCGACAAGGCGGAAAATTCCGTTTAAGCTTCGCACCAGAGACTATATTACCGGGCCTGTTTTAATTTCATATTCTTAATTTTTGAATGAAGGTTGTGGACTTCTCTTTTGAAATTAATATCATGTTGTATCTTCATGCTCACCTATATCAAGCTTGCAAAAATGTAAACGGAACGACGTTCAGGAAGTTTCTCCGCTTTCAAATTGCCTGCTTTGACGTTAACGCATCGTAACGTCATCAAAAATTACGCCACGGGCAAACTTTCGTTCTTTGCCGAGAAAATTATATAGCAACGAACAGGTTGATCTCATTTTGAACTTCAAGAGTATGCGACCCGGCAGGAGAGAGCTGCTTATAATTATGTGCCATGAGAAAATTGTTATTTTTTTATTCCCTCTATATAGAATGAATGTTCAGGGTTGGCTTGTTTCCATAGCCTGGATCCACTATCCCCCACTTGCGCAGACTGCCGATTACCCACAATCCACTACTAGTCATGCAGAATGTGTGATAATATTGTGCATTTTGGGTGAAACAAGACCAAGAGATTTGGCACAGAGTAGGCCATTGATATGCTAAACCAATCTGGTCTAGGGGCCAACTTAATTTCCTTCCAATATGTCCGCCATTGTGTCAACATGGCCGCCACCCTATCACAAAGGACATTAATTGTTGCAACGATGTGGTGTAAATCTTTATTACATAGGGAGATAAGCCTCGGTTGTTAACTGTTTAAATCCAATATTTCTGTTATTTCACCAAAATCGTAGTTTAATTCCAAAAATGGCGGTCACACATTGGGGCCTAAATTCAAACTGGCTGCGCTACAGGAAAAAGGTGCTGATTTTAGTTTCAATGCCAAACCAGGGTTTCGTTGATTTTCTAAAACACTTTTACTTTATTTATTTAAAAAAAACCTACTTTTATTGTTGTAAATCAATGTTACATGATACAAAATATGGCTTGCCATATTCAGTAAAATGGCTGCCTAATTAAGAAATGACAGCTACTGTAACTATGATATATTAAAGGTAGTATTGCTTTTATAAATTATGTGTCATGTGTGTAAATGATAAGTTGATCAACATTCTCAACTAATTGGTGTTTGGTATGGTTAAACACTTTTACATTTTTGTCTGTGTGTTATCCATAAAACAATATGGATGCCAGTTCAAAATGGCTGCCACTATAAATTTTATAACATGCCTTAAATGTAATGAGGATTTGCTTTGTACAGAGTTTGTACCTCAAGGTCCTTTATTGCCATTCTACCAGGTTAACCTTTCTGTTCCGCTTTTGGTGCTTTTCATTTAGTTGTATATTGGTAAGGACTGTTATCATATTTCCTAAAAAGAGTGCCTACCGTGTCAATCGCTGTTAATATTAAATACTGAGTTATTAATTCATGTTTTTAACCAATGGACCAAAATACCAGGATAAAGGGATGTGGTTTTCTTGTGGTCAGCGATTAGGGCATTACTGGTTAAAATTACTCAAGTATTTTTGGATTGTTTCAGTCATTCATTACTCATTCATTCTTCATTTTGTTATTCTGATAACTTGTAGAACCTCCATTCTATTGATGCAGGCATCCCTTCAATATAGTTAAGACTTAGTAGCGGTAGTTGTTCTGTCAGTGGATGATGGTTGTAATAATCAGATACAAAACAATTATATTCCATTGCACACATGAAGAAGGCAGGCTTCTACTTCATGCAGCCAAGGCTGCTGTCAAGCGATACAAAGGGTCATGTGCTTTACTGTGGGAACCGTTGTGATTTTCTGTAGCATTGTCAGCCAGTCCAACCTCACTAAACGCTGGGCTAGATTTGGTCCGGAAGGAATGCAGACTTCACACCAGCACATCCACTATTGCCCAGCCCTAGGGACCAGAGAAAAACTCTTTGTCTCTGTGATGTTTCACACTTACACCGGTGGACACAAAGGAAAAGAAACACCTCCGGCTTGGGAAAGCAAGCAGAAATCTTCCCTGATGTTGTAAAAACTTTTGCCAAACCTGGAAGACTCATCCTTAAGAAGAGACCTTGAAAGAATAACTGCCAACCCGTTGAAAGATTTGTTGACCTCATATACAACAGAACAAGATCCCAACAAGATCCATTGAGTTCCTTCCACTGTACCTCAGGTCAGATGCAATGTATCAACACTCAAAAAGAGCAGCATATCAGGCAGCACATTGCTGGGGACAAGCGTTGCTGCGAGCTCCAGAGTTACCAGATCCAGCTCTGGATGGGGTCGGAAAAGTTGGCTTCAGTCCTGTATGGGACAAACCTGTTGCCAGAGCATCAAAGCATTACCATAGACAGTTAAAAAACTGCTGAAGTGTGGATGTAATTGTAAATAGAAGATTAGATGTTTTGTGGGGTACAATGTCTGGGCTGCTTCACTGAATTCTGCAAGGTCCTGTAGGTCATTGTTGCTCCAACATGTGGGAGAACACTGAATTATGCAAGGTCCTTGTATGTGCATTGTAGCGCCAACATTGGCAGACAAAGAGAGTTCCATTGTCTGTGGGGCCTGTTCTAACAGTCCTGATTGCACTTCAAGGTAGCCCCACTTCTGCACTTCATTGAGCTGTGTGTGAGAGTCAGCTCCAGGGGGTGATGCTCATCAAGGTCAATACCAATAGATGTGACTTGGTTTTGATAGCAAGTCTTCGTTCCACACTAGGCGACTGTCTTAAACTCCTTTGAGAATGTTTCAAGGGGGTTGGACTTTGCTTAAGAAACTCTCTCTGGGATTAGGAGTGTAGCAGTTGCGGTTAGACAAGTTGGTCTATGTCCAGACAAGGGGGTTGTTTCAAATTTAGATATTTGTGCAGCTCGCTCTTGCTTGCTCGCTACACTACAACATATGGTGTGGTGGTGGGACAATTCCTGCTAGGATGGATAAGTTGGCAGGAGGCATTAATGCTGAATCAAGCTTCTTGGCACATGGGCTTGACTTTCCACATACCGGGTAGATAATCTGCACATAAAGTAGTTACAGGACAAGTGCCGTCGATCTTTAGGGTATTGTGCGGCGAGCACCCATTCTTGTGCCAGTGAGTTGTTCAGTGTTATTGCGTGACATACTTTACTGTCTCTTTTTCATGATGTGGGTCTTATAAAGAAAGAGTGCGGTCCAAGGAACTCCTCGGTAGACAGAATTATCAGTGCTCTAGGGGTATTCTAGACCAGGTAACTTTGAGCTGACGTTGCTTCACAGTGCGTAGATGGAAAGTACATATCTGTGTCCTTGAATGGTGATTTTTTTTGCATACGGCGCGCTCTAACCAACTGAGCTATCAAGACTGGGATGGTAGAGGAAGCGATAGATATCATTTAGGTGTTAGGTTCGAAAGGTGTCATGGCTTCCTAGCGTGCTAGTAATACGGAGGTCGGCCGGTTCGAAATCAGCAAGGCGAACATTTTTCCAACACTGCGTGCGCTGGGCGGATCTCCAGGGAAAGATTAATAAATCCCATCCTTGTCACGCACATGGAGAGCTAAAGTAGTTCAAATTTAAAAACAAAATATAAATGGTTATTTGTAAATTATCCGGTCTGATGTATCTGCCTTAGAAAAGCGATGGACACCTTTCGACACCTAGCACCTATAGATAATATATATTCGCTCCTCTGCCAACCAAGTCGTTGATAATCAGTTGGTTAGAGCGCCGTGTGTACTATCGAGGTTGCCAGTTCGAATCGGCCAGCGCACACCTGTTTTTTAACCCCTTGTGTGCGCTGGCTATTCTCCAGAGAAAGCACTTAATAATATACATTCCTTGCTATCCTGGAGAACTAAGTAGTTAAACTTCAAATTGGTGGGTATAACATTTTTGGCTGTGTGGAGGTTTTGTTGGATACACCTTCGACTCGAAAGCTTTCGGATGGCTTTTGATGGTAGACCATTCTTTCTTGAATATTGTTATGGGTCATATCGGTGGATTCAATTAAAGGTGTGCCTGGTTTTGATACTTCTATGACACGTCCTCAATTTAGGCAGTTTTTTTAACTGAGAAAGGGTCGGGATTGACAAAAATGTATGGTGGAATATCCTTGATATCCTTCAGCAATTTTTAGAAAGGCCTGTATTCCGTCCTACAGCCTCTTGGTATGAATCTCCGGGAGTCTATTCACTAGTTGGGCAAAAATTTGTCTAGTTTTGGAGAACCTCTTCACGTTCTGAGTAAAGTGCCTCTTAAAAGGCATTTGTTTGGTCTTACTGACTGCCAGCATTGACTATAGAGTTAGTGGAATAGGATCAGGTTCGATGATGTTTTGCAAACCCCCAATGTATGCTATCAGGATGTACTCTCTTCCAATGGGACAGATAAAATGATTAGCGCAGTTTAGGGGTTGGTGAAGGTGATGTAGATGTCACGTCTAACCATTCTTCCACAGATTTGTGTCCGTCTTTTGCTTCATTGAGCCCAATTGGGTTAGTGGATTCCCGAAATTGAAATTGAGGTGTGCCTGAAATCTACTGATGGAGGTTTGTAGACTTAGACTGATATAAACTATGGACAGAGCGAGTCAATGGTGAGGACTGAATGTTGTTCAGCAGGAATATTGAGGTTGCTACTACAACCGGTCTTCTGTTTTCACAAATAGAGCACTTTCAAACTGCGATGTGGTTCCCGATGGCAAGAATGGTTCTTGGAAAAAAGTATTTAGTAAGCCTTTGCTTACACATTTACGGCTACCAAAGTACTTCTGCAACTAGCTTTTGGGTGGTGGTAATTTGGCCATCATTTCGAATTTACCGTAGACGGCCACGTAATAGGAGCGTTTGCCCTGACAATTAGTTTAAACAAATCACTAGGATTAGAGCACGGGGAAATCAAGCTTTCATTGTGTCTAAATGTGTCCTGTGCCCTGTGATATTTTGGACCGAGTGCTGGGCAATGAATCAAATTCTCCCACCACTGGATACACATTTTACAGGCTGTGTATAACCACGAGCCAACAAAACTAAATCAAAATAGGGTATGTTTATTTTAATGAAAAAAAAAAACACATTAAGTAACACGAGGAACCATACAGGGCCGTAAAGTGATACCTTCTAAAGTAGTGCATTCGAGGTTTGGCAGCCATCTTGGCTAAATTAAAATGGAAAGAAGCCAATTTAACAACAGACATTTAATGGTTCCTCTTAAGTTGATGTGATTCCTTCCTTGAGGGGTTATATCAAGATTAAGAAAACATTCATTTCGTGATTAATCAAAGGTTAAGCTAAGTGACAAATTGCCGCCATTTTGGATTTCGCCTGCCCCTTTGGATTCAAAGTCTTATTTGGTTGTATTCTTAAGGAGATATGAATTCTATCTTTAATGAACATTGTTCAATAACAACTTTAGAGAATCATAAACAAGATCAAGAAAAAACCTTCATTTCTGATAATCAAATGATAGGCTTCAAATGGCAGCCAGTTTGGATTTTCTCATTTTGGATCAATTTGCTAATATTAAACAATTAGAATTACCAATGGGTGTCAATCAGGGTCTTCTGTTTTAAAATGGCATGAAACACTATCAAATTGAGTAATTGGATTATATAATAAAATGAAAGCACGTAAAACATGACATTTTACACAGTGGCGCCATTTTGAATTTGGCGGGCCATCTGGAAGGAAATTAATTTGGCTCCTAGACCAGATTTATTCGGCATATCAAGAACTACATCTGTGCCCAAATTGGTTACTTTTAACCAAAATGCACAATAGGTTTGAAATCTTGCACCATTCTGCATGATTACGCTGCTCATTAACAAATGAAGCCATGTGTAATAATGATTGAAAAACCAAGAATCACGGATATAATATAATGACTTTAATGTAGTTTTATTACACTTTTCGTGTACTTTCATACTGATAGTGTGATGGTCAAAAGTCCAAATGCTAATTATTTCTAAAGGCAGCTGATTTTTTTTCGGCAAACAAGATACAATGAAAGAAAAATCTCCCCAAATACTTAAGTTAATAGCCGAAACACAAAGTCATTAGTTCTTGTAATGTCCACTTTACATCGAGCTGATAGCGTTCCTTCTGCAAAAAAAAGTCGATCCGAATCACTTTTCACAGACACAGAAAACCATGCCTATAACATGTATGTTGGCCTTTTAAAAAATAATTGTCCTGTGTGAACTCGATAAATATTACTTTCATATCTAGACTGGTACAAATTCGAAGCGGATGCATTTATAAGCCACTCTATTCGACTGAAAAGACATTTTGCAACAATGGTACGACTTATACTCAGTTTTCAACAAAATCCTTCTGCATCTTAGCGCAACGAGCGACAATTTAGAGAGTGGTAAATAATTAATGATAAAAAGTCAACGATGAAAACAAGATATGATGATGTTCATTGCAAAATCAGCAATTTCGGCTCAAATTCCATGTAATATTGTAATGGTGAACTCGAAAATATTACTTTTTACTCACTCCAAAACGCCTGCATTTTTCGGGGTGGGCCAAATCAATTAAAAATAGTGATTGATGGCCGGGATGCAGGGCATCCGTGCGACAAGAGGGGAAATATTTCACATATGAGTATAATCGCAATTCAACCGTTTCACCTTATTGAGAACTACGTGCAAATCCTCTGCGTGCAATTATCTGTCAGCCTAGAAACTACCTCAAAAAGTCTTCAGACCTACTCTGCTTTTATATCGGCGCTTAAAAAGCGACATAAAACTTTTTAACAAAAATTAGGTGGCTCTTTCAGCAAGGGGTTTATCGTACGACCGATCGGCGAAAAAACAGCAAGCACGGTTTGCCCAAATATTACGTGGTATTCTATATGGCCACCATGCACTTAAAAGATCTATTACCTTACTACAGTCCCAAATGCCTTAAGGGAGCAATAGTTACCCCCTGAGACGATAATTCACATCAAAGCGCACGTACAATGTATTGATCATTTGCAAACATAACGAAAACTCAACTGACAAGTACGCGGGTAATCATGTTATAATAAGGTCAATCAACGTTATTATCCAGAGGCGAATTTAAACCGTAAATCTGCTCACCTTGTTATGGGCTCGGACCTTTCATTGTGTCGGGTCTATAGAAACCACTGCTCTCAAAATGCGAAGGAGTATATTGCTATAGTGAAGCGTCTTTAATTAAATGGTTTCTTTTATGAAAATGGATTACGTACTACTATTAAGTTTGGAAGAGTTTGTGTTAGTGTGTAATTGGCGATGCAATTCAGACCAAAGAATAACATCAGTGCATGGTCTGAAATGGCCTTAAAAAGGCATTTCTTTGATTTTAGTCTCTGGGAAGACTTGCTTTTTGATGGGGAGTTTGGTTAAAAACGTGCCAGGGATAGATAAAAGGGTGAGTAACAAATTGGAGAGTTATAAGTAAGAACAATGATCAGGCCACGTAGAGTGACTACGTATTGATTGAAGCTTTTACCATGATTTGTGTTGAATTAAGACGAAGTTTTAGTAACATCTTGATGGACACCAAAGACGGAGGTGTAACTACATAAACCTTAAAATTTGAGGATTCAGTTTTAACTTTTAACACATTTTGCGCACCCAATTGGGCGTTTTCTATTTTCTTATTTGAAATGACAGTGAAGGTGTAAACCTAGTGAAATAAAGGCTTATAACTTGGGGATTCAGTTTTAACCACTTTTGCGCCCAATGGGCGTTTTTTTCTATTTTCTTATTTGAAATGACAGAAGGTGTAACAGTTAAATTAAAGATTATTAACTTGGGGATTCATTTTTTAACAATTTTGCGCCCAATGGGCGTTCGTTTTATTATTTTCTTTATTTGAATGACCAGGACGGCGTAAACCTAATTAAATTTAAAGCTTTTCACTTGGGGCTTCAGTTGTTACACATTTTGCGCCCAATTGGCGTTTTTTTCCTATTTTCTTATTTGAAATAATAGGAAGGCTGAAACCTCTGTTAAATTTAAAAGATTGATAATTGGAGATTCAGTTTAACCCATTTTTATCCCAATTGGGCGTTTTTCTATTTTCTTATGAAATGACAGGAAGGTGTAACCTATGTTAAATGAAAGCTTATAACCTGGGGATTCAGTTTTAACACATTTTGCGCCCAATTGGGCGTTCTTTTTCTAGTTTCTTTATTTGAAAGACCAGGAAGGGTTATCCTATGTTATTTAAGCTTATAACTTTGGGCTCATTTTAACACATTTGCCCCAATGGGCGTTTTCTATTTTCTTTATTGAAATGATAGGAAGGCGTAACAGATGTAATTAAAGTTTAATAACTTGGGGATCATTTTTAACCCACATTTGCGACCAATTGGGCGTTTTTTTCTATTTTTTCTTATTTGGAAATGAAGGAAGGCGTAAACCTATGTAAATTAAAGCTTTTCATTGGGGATTCAGTTTTAACAACATTTTGCGCCCAATTAGGCGTTTTTTATATTTGTATTTGAAATGATAGGAAGCGGTAACCTATGTTAAAATTAAAGCTTATTAACTTGGGGATTCAGTTTTAACCACATTTTGCGCCCATTGGGGACGTTTTTCTAGTTTCTTTATTTGAAATGACAGGAAGGTGTAACCTATGTTAAATTCAAGCTTTTCACTGGGGATTCAGTTTTAACCACATAAATAAGCTTTAAACTGTGGGGATTCAGTTTTAACAACATGCGCCCAATTGGGCGTTTTTTTTTCTATTTCTTTATTTGAACTGACAGGAAGGTGTAACCTAGGTTAAATTACGGTTATAAACTGGGGATTCAGTTTTAACACATTTTGCGCCCAATTGGGCGTTTTCTATTTTCTTTATTTAAATGACAGAAGGTGTACTATGGTAAAATTAAAGTTATAACTTGGGGGATTCAGTTTTAACACCCTTTTGCGCCCAATTGGCGTTATTCTATTTTCTTTATTTTGAAATGATAGTTTTTTTTTTTTTTTTTTTAAAGTAAAGCTTATAACTTGGGGATTCGGTATTAACACATTTGCGCCAAATTGGGCGTTTTTCCTATTTTTCTTTATTTGAAATGACAGGAGGTGTTACCTCTGTTAAATTAAAGCTTAGAACTGGGGATTCAGTTTGAACACATTTGAGCCCAATTGGGCGTTTTTTTCTATTTTCTTTATTTGAAATGACAGGAAGGTGAAACCTATGTTAAATTAAAGCTTTACTTGGGGATTCAGTTTTAACACATTTTGCGCCCAATTGGGCGGTTTTTTCTATTTGCTTTATTTTGAAATGACAGGAAGGTTTGTAACCTATGTTAAATTAAAGGCTTAGAACTTGGGATTCAGTTTTAAACACATTTTGCGCCAATTGGGCGTTTTTTTCTATATACTTTATTGAATGACGGAAGAAAGCAGCGGACTGAACCCTGGATGAACTCTGATATCTTATGAATTCGCGACAAATACAACTTTTATATCAAATTTAATTGAAACAAGGGACAGTAGTAAAAACGAAATAACAATGAGTAGAAAAAAACTTCGTAATCGATTCAACGTGATCATTAAAAAAGCAAAAGCGGATCATTTCCAAAAATGAAATGCGAAATTAAATAAAAACAACTGTGAAGCAACTGGGAAGCAACCTCAAAAGTTTGGAGTGATAGTGACCAAATCAAAAAGGTAATGTAGTATGTTATATGGAGATTGATGATGCTATTGTTTTGAACCTGCAAAAATTGCTTCACCATTTCAATGAATTCTCAATAGCATGGCATCTATTTTGGTCAGCAATTTGCCAACTAGTTTCCAACATGTTTTCTGTGAAATCTCATCTTTTTTCAAAATTATTATAGCTCAAAGCTTCTAATTCCACTAAAATGTCTTCTGAGCACTGTACTGAGGAATTCATTGAAAAGGAGCTTGGTAGTCTGAATGCATCCAAAAGTACTGGTCTTGATAATATCCATGCCAAATTTTTAAAAGATGGCAGCTTCGGTTCTCAAAAAACACCTATCACCACATCGTCAACCTTTCTATAACAACCGGCATTGTGCCAAATGATTTCAATAATGTAAAGTAACACCACTGTTCAAAAAGAATAAACGAACTTGAAGTCGGGAAATTACAGGCCCGCCAGTGAGTATTTTAAACATTGATGGCAAAATTTTGGAAAAAATCTATTATCATGTCAGCTTGAAATTATCTTGTCCAAAAAATTGTTGTATAAATATCAATTGGTTTTCGTCAATAATTTTTAATGACTCCGCGCGCCTCATGTTACCTTTTAGATTTAGCAAATGTCAATCGTTCTCGTGGCTTTATAACTGGCAGTAATGTGACCTACAAAAGGCGTTTTGACACGGTGAACCATGCTTTCTCTTGAAAAATGAAAGATTGGGGATTGAGTCAGGGGAGTGGTTTCGTTCATATTTATCTGGAAAAGAACACAGGTTGGTTACGTTGTAAAACTTTCTCTAAACCCAATGATGTCACATGCGGAGTTCCCCAGGGCAGCCTGTTTAGGTCCACTATTATTCCTCTGTTACATCACATGATATGGGAAATTAGTGTTGATTCTGATTTTAAACTTTTAATATATGCGAAGTGTTAGTACAATCCTTTTCTCCCACAAAGATCCGGAGGTGATTCCAAGAAACGTGGCTATGCTTTGGATTTTGTAATAAGTGGGCGGGTTGATAAACAAGTGTCGCTGCCCTGGGGAAGACAGGAATGTTCATCGATGCGGATCAAAAACGGAAAGTTAAACAAGATAATCTGATGTTACGATCCACAGTGGTGGTCACACATAAATGCTAAAAGTCAGTTAAATATCTTAGTATTGAGATTGACCAACATGTGTCCGGGGAAGACATTGCCAATTATGTTCTTCGCAAAGAGAATGCTAGGTTGAAATTTTGTACAGACAAGCGTTACCGGAACCAATTGTAGCAAAACTTCTATGTCGGCACTTATTCAATGTTATTTGATTATGCGTCTTCTTAATGGTATTCTGGTCTTCATTCAAATCTCAAAACAGGCTGCCAAAATACCCAGAACAAAATGGTTAGTTTCATTACCAAATAGAGGTTCCCCGATACATGTTGGTCCAACAAGAACGTTCTCAAAATTGGATATCTGAGGTCTCAGACAGAGTTAAAATTCTTCGCCTATGTCATGCTTGTAAGATTTTTAATGATCAAGTGCGCTCCCTACCTCCATAAAAATTTTGATTAAAGTTGCAAGTCTCACAAATACGCACACGGAATAGCACTTACAATTTCAGAGTTCCAAGGGATGTGCTGGTTCACATTTTTTACTGTGCATTTCATGACTGGAACTCTCTTTCCAATGGATTAAAAAATTAGGAATTTGTAGTTTCAAAAGGGAAACTAAAGTATTTGGAAGCCAAACCCCCATGCCCTTTTGCGGTAGGTATTTAGTTCATTATACATTTTCATTACATGTGCATTGCTCTAGATGCCGGTTGATCTACATATTCTCTTTACATGGCCTTGTGACGCTATGATATTTTGTTTTCCATTCCAAATTGGCTGTTCAATTGGACCCCCTTGGAAATAAGTATTTTTATGACTTTCATGGGCTATCCAGGTATGAAAACAATTTTATGTCTTTATGTATAAATAAAACTTATTCTCTTCATGTATTTTTATTCATGTTTTTTCTATTTTACATTTATGTGCCAATTATTGTAATTTTAAATGTTGTATACAATTAAAATCAAGCAATCAATCAATCAAGGGTAACTATGTTAAAATTAAAGCTATTAACTTGTGGGATTCAGTTTTAACACATTTTGCGCGCCCAATTGGGCGTTGGTTCTATTGTATTTATTTGAAATGGACAGGAAGGTTGTAACCTGTTGTTCAATTAAGCTTAGAACTATGTGAGGTCAAATGTCACCCACAAAGGTTCAAAGGTAAACGGGAGATCAAGTTGTCAACAAGGTGGGTGATTGGTCTAATGCAATCTTAGCTCATGTATCAAAAATCTACCTTAAATCAGTTATGAGATTTTTTATACAGTTTCGTAATAAAAGTGGCAACTTAAAACTAGAAAACCATATAATCCTTTAAATGACTTTTTAATGTGTCTTATTCATGTATATATTATGCATGGGGCGAACCCGACAACAGTGTTTTTTAAATACTTGTTACTTCTAGAAGACTAACATAGGCGATGAAATAATGGATAAAAACTAGACATAATAATGCTTTGATTTGGGATTGTCGCTCAAGCATTTATGGTAGTTGTAATATAGTAATGGTGGGATAGATGGCAAAAATACTTGAGCGCGGCGTAGTGCGGCGATTCATGGGACATTTCACATTCAACACGAATTACTGTATTGTAGAGCAAGGATGGGGGGGAGAAAATCCAAACAAAAACAATACAGTGTGAGTCAATAAAAAACCCTACAGTCAGGAAAGATATTTTCTTAAGGTAAACGTTATTTGTGCTTGAATGTTTGCTATGTTGTTACAGGATAAACGGGCTGTCAGAAAATTTTATTTGGGTCTTTCGGACTTGGTCAAAAAAACATGTCAATTTTTGAGGGGAACCTAAAATTTAGTTTGGCCAACTTTTAGCCATAAATGCGGAGAGACTGACACCGAAGTATAACTCATTATAGCAAAAAACAATTCACACATGATGGTATCGATTTCTTCTCTACAAAAAATATAAGTTTGAATAAAATAAAACGGTCTATTGTATAAACAATTATAAGTAAAAATATCTTAAAAATAATTACCATGTTGCAATAATAAAGAGTCAGTTATTGAAAATCACTCCAGTCGATTGTCTCAGGTCGTGAACGTAATGAAACTGCTCAGAGGATTTTTTTTGTTACATCTACGAAAGGTAAAAAATTTATGTTGCAAAAATACAGTATACTCAGCGTTCATAATATGGAATTAAAACTTAAAATTACATAACGCACTGTTTTTCAGCTGAATACAAAACCTTATATTTGTTTCACTTTGGCTGCCACAGACCCACACACCACTGTTAAAAATGTTCTTAAAACGGCGTTTTAACTGTCGTCGGGACCCTACGTGCAAAATTACTGATGTTAAAAGGGACTCGAAACGTTCAAAAACTGTAAAAAACCCGTCATTTTAAATGTTGTGGTTCCCAGCTGCCAGTCAAAACGCCGTATTTTAATGAACATTTTTAACAGTGCAAGTTCGTTGTGGATTAAAAACCACGAAATCTTGCTTATCCAAAGTAATCTGTGGTCTTACACCAGCTTCATTGACCTTCTTATTTGGGAGGGAAACTTGAACATTTTTTCATGGCAGCATTTTCTTTTGTATCTCCGGGAATTAATTTATATAATCCTGCAATATCTCCCACCTTCTATTGTTGAACATTAACTTGGTGTTATAATGTTTTCTCAAATCAATGCTGAGGACCATGTTACTCTATGTAAACGAGGCATCTTGTTGGTCTCAAAATCGGCCAAAAGGATTTTTAAGTCTCTCGGCAAAATAGCAAACCTCTTCCTTCAAGTCCAAATGACACCAAATAAACGTTTCTGAAAAGCATGTTTCCTTCTTTATAACCAAAAGCAAACATTTGAGGGAAAAACAATCTACTATTTTAAATTATGTTGTATTCTGAATGGTAGGGTTTTTTTTGACGCACACTGTAATCAAATCAGAAAAAATGGAAAAAAGGAAATTAAAAAAGGAAAAGAAAATCGGTATTAGGGTTGAATGCCAAATCACAAGGACGTTACATAAACGACATAAAATGCCTTAGAGTATGTACCATTAGAAAGCGGTTAAAAACAAAACTCATTCTCCAAACTGACAAAACTTGGAGAAAACCCTGCGCACAGCATTAATGTGTTTTCAATGTGAATCTTCCACGTTGACGAACCCCACCATGACCCGCGCCCACAAGTGAATTTTTCTTATTGTTCATTTATAGATAAGTGTAAAAAAAACCGGCCCGTGACGTCGTAAATCTCAAAATTTGACACTTTAAATTGTTCGTTCATGAGTCCAAACATTTATTGAAACTAGTTTATTTGCAATGTTGAACGTTAAAACAATTGTACTTTCTTACATAACAGATACTCGTATTGAGCCATCATCTTGAATGCAACTGCCGGTCTAACATTCAGAGCAGATGGGTAAAAACAAGGCTGCGTAAATGCCGTTGAGTTTTAATAACTACTTTTCTATGTGTGGAGTCTTAGGCGTGAGCTATAGTAGGGAAAGTATACGTAGCTCTAATTCTAAGGAATGTTTTGTCTTTTAAAAACTTTTATATACACTAGCAACAATTTATCATTAAATAAAACAACCGCTTTAAAGTCGTTGCTTGAATCAGCAGTAATCTGAGCGCTCCGGAAGAGTGTAAATATGAGTAGTGACTGAAGTTTTAAAAGAAAAAATCTTAATTGGGCGTGGGGGGGGGGGGGAGAAACTATTGCACTCTTATTTTGTAACATTTTGAACATGTTAAATCATAGTATATGACTGAACGGCGATGTGATAGTTGGTGTTCTCAACGTAGAGTCAATTTTTTAATTTTCTTTCGGACGTACAGCGCCTCGCGTAAATTACTTGTCGAGTTTTGTATTTTGTTCAAAAATTGGGTTATTAAGACAGTTTCCGATGGTTTTTTGAAAACCATGATTAATACGGGATTGTGACGGTATGAAATGAATGTTAAAAGGAATGGTATCCCTACCAAACCATTATACCCATCGCAGACTAAATTGTGAGAGATATTGCTCACGTGTGATTTGGGTTACGCGATGCCGCCCTTTTTTCCATTTTAAAGTTGGTTGGGTCACCGGAGGGGACGCAGGAAATGCGCGTGCATTACTATGTACGCTGGCGGATGATAGCTTAGACAATCAAATATTTTGATTATAACCCTCTAACTTATGAAATAATGCATTTTAATTAAAGACCACTAATCAGGTGAATTGAAAAAAATATTTGAAATTTGCAGGGAATAGCTTCAAAGTGAAGGATAAGTGTAGAATTCTCATAAGTTACCTTTTTCCAGCTGTAGAATTGACAGAAAAGAAGAAAACGCAGTGTTCCAAGATACGCTTCTCCATTCAATTACGTGTGTAGTAAGTGTCCGTTAGGACGCTAATGACTCACATCTCTGATTCTTGTCCTTATTAGCGTGTTTCGGTCTTATCATTTTCAGGGTTATTTTGGATACTTGTACTTGTTACTACATGCCAAAATCGGATTTTGATGATTTTTTCGATTTAATGATTAGCCAATCACTTATAGTGTCTTTAATTCATTTTGGCACTTCAAACTTATATCTTTTGATGTTAACACGCTGTGAAATGTCTATCCCCGTGGAGTGAATAGTCAATTGTTTTCAAAGGTATATGAGCAAATCAAAAAAGTTCCGAGAAAACAGATTCAGTGGTCAAATTAAACAATTTGGTCCATAAATGTGATCAAGCACGTGCTTAATGTCCACCGCAGAGCAAACCTGAACAACGAAGAGTGGTCACGATATCACGTATCTCAAAAACTAACAAGCAAACCAGACACCGGTTGACTCGGAGCAGTCTCGTAGGCGTCAGGTAGGAAGGATTTCCTTTGGGAGGATCCAAAAAACAGACGAAAAGTCCAATACAAAGATATATCATGTAAAAACAATAGTGGTGAGGGAATTTCATTTTGTTCGGGGGTGTGGGTGAAAGCACTTTTCAATTATATAGGAGGAAACTAAACTCCACAAAAGATGCACTCGTCTAATATTCTTGAATATATGTAATTAGTTCCCAAATGTTAAATAACATCATTCATATCCCGCACTGCTGCTAACGGGGGAAGAATTCCAAACAGCACGGTCGACTGAGTGCCACCTCTGCCTTCTACGGCCACCCAAAGCCAGAACAAAAGATCTCTTGTATGATATTTTTCACATTGTCCTGGGACGTCCCCCGCTTTGTTTCCCCGCCAGGGTTGGTTTCCAGGGTTCAAGATCGTCGGTATTCTTTTTGGATCATCGATAGCAGGGACTGCCGGACATTTTATTCTGCAGTCCTGATTTGTCCGTCAACTTAGGTTGAGTTTGGTCACGGATGTCTTATATAATTTATTTCACGCAGAGACAAGGTAAAACAACAGAATCTTACTGTGAGTACTGCATGTCAATGCATCAAGTTGCCCCTCATATGCAAATTCATATGACTATAAAGTGAGCAGGTTCTATCGAGCTGCGCTAGTAACAGCTAAGCGGTCCTAAAAGGCATACATTAAGTATGTGATTAGCCACTGTACCATGAACATGCATGTGCAAGGAAGACCCTTTTTGTGAAACCCCCACTTTGTGTTGCACAATGATGGTGACAAGATGTAGTCGCATTTCTTTTATTATCTATAACTACTAAAAAAGAGATCTGTCTGTCTGTTATGCTTTGACATATGGGGCTGATATTTGGCATAGGGAGGACAGTCGCGCACGTTTGTATCAGGGTTTCAGAGTGACCCCAAAAAGTTCAATGTCATCTTAAGAGGTGAAAATTGAGCGTCAATTGTGTAAATGCCATATATGTCTGTCTGTCAGGCAACATTTCGTTATGCTTTGACATATGGGGCTGATATTTAATGAAGGTAGGCAGTCTGACGGTTGTTATCAGGGTATCAGAGTGACCCAAAATGCCAAAGGTCACCTAGCGTTCAATTTGCATAGAAAGCCCTATGACCATAATGGTATTTCAAATAAAAAAAATAAAAAATTTTTCTCTTTAATTGTATTTTATATTCTGTATGTTTTTTTCTATTTTACTTTTTTACGGCAATTATTGTAATTTTCATGTTTTTTAACGAATAAAATCAATCATCACATCAATCAGGTGTAAACCTTGTTAAATTAAGCTTATAACTTGGGGATTCATTTTTAACACATTTTGCGCCCAATTGTGCGTTGTTTCTATTTTCTTATTTGAAAATGACAGAATTGTAACCTGTGTTCAATTAGCTTAGAACTATGAGGTCAAATGTCACACACAATGTCAAAGGTCAACGGAGATCAAGTTGTAAACAAGGTGATGGTCTAATGCACTCTTATGCTCATGTATAACATCTACTTTAAATCAGTTATGAGATTTCTTTTATACATTTTGCTGTAATAAATGCAACTTAAACTACAAAACCATCTAACTCCTTTAAATGCTTTTTAATGTTGTTCTTATTCTGTAAAATATGCCTGGCAACCCTACACAGTTTTTTTTAAATACTTGTTACTTCTAAGACACCATAGGCGATGAAATCATGGATAAAAACTAGGAATAATAATGCTTTGATTGGATTTTCGCTCAAGCAATGTTAGTTGTACTATAGGTAATGGTTGGTATACACTGGAAAAATACTTGAAAGCGCGGCGTAGTGGCGCGATCATTGGACTTTCACATTAACCCTGATTACTTGTAGTGTAGAGAAACGGATGTGGGGGAGAACATACACAAAAACAACTACAGTGTGAGTCAATAAAAACCCTACAGTCAGGAAAGATATTTTCTTAAGGTAAACGTTATTTGTGCTTGAATGTTTGCTATGTTGTTACAGGATAAACGGGCTGTCAGAAAATTTTTATTTGGGTCTTTCGGACTTGGTCAAAAAAACATGTCAATTTTTGAGGGGAACCTAAAATTTAGTTTGGCCAACTTTTAGCCATAAATGCGGAGAGACTGACACCGAAGTATAACTCATTATAGCAAAAAACAATTCACACATGATGGTATCGATTTCTTCTCTACAAAAAATATAAGTTTGAATAAAATAAAACGGTCTATTGTATAAACAATTATAAGTAAAAATATCTTAAAAATAATTACCATGTTGCAATAATAAAGAGTCAGTTATTGAAAATCACTCCAGTCGATTGTCTCAGGTCGTGAACGTAATGAAACTGCTCAGAGGATTTTTTTTGTTACATCTACGAAAGGTAAAAAATTTATGTTGCAAAAATACAGTATACTCAGCGTTCATAATATGGAATTAAAACTTAAAATTACATAACGCACTGTTTTTCAGCTGAATACAAAACCTTATATTTGTTTCACTTTGGCTGCCACAGACCCACACACCACTGTTAAAAATGTTCTTAAAACGGCGTTTTAACTGTCGTCGGGACCCTACGTGCAAAATTACTGATGTTAAAAGGGACTCGAAACGTTCAAAAACTGTAAAAAACCCGTCATTTTAAATGTTGTGGTTCCCAGCTGCCAGTCAAAACGCCGTATTTTAATGAACATTTTTAACAGTGCAAGTTCGTTGTGGATTAAAAACCACGAAATCTTGCTTATCCAAAGTAATCTGTGGTCTTACACCAGCTTCATTGACCTTCTTATTTGGGAGGGAAACTTGAACATTTTTTCATGGCAGCATTTTCTTTTGTATCTCCGGGAATTAATTTATATAATCCTGCAATATCTCCCACCTTCTATTGTTGAACATTAACTTGGTGTTATAATGTTTTCTCAAATCAATGCTGAGGACCATGTTACTCTATGTAAACGAGGCATCTTGTTGGTCTCAAAATCGGCCAAAAGGATTTTTAAGTCTCTCGGCAAAATAGCAAACCTCTTCCTTCAAGTCCAAATGACACCAAATAAACGTTTCTGAAAAGCATGTTTCCTTCTTTATAACCAAAAGCAAACATTTGAGGAAAAACAATCTACTATTTTAAATTATGTTGTATTCTGAATGGTAGGGTTTTTTTGACGCACACTGTAATCAAATCAGAAAAAATGGAAAAAAGGAAATTAAAAAAGGAAAAGAAAATCGGTATTAGGGTTGAATGCCAAATCACAAGGACGTTACATAAACGACATAAAATGCCTTAGAGTATGTACCATTAGAAGCGGTTAAAAACAAAACTCATTCTCCAAACTGACAAAACTTGGAGAAAACCCTGCGCACAGCATTAATGTGTTTTCAATGTGAATCTTCCACGTTGACGAACCCCACCATGACCCGCGCCCACAAGTGAATTTTTCTTATTGTTCATTTATAGATAAGTGTAAAAAAAACCGGCCCGTGACGTCGTAAATCTCAAAATTTGACACTTTAAATTGTTCGTTCATGAGTCCAAACATTTATTGAAACTAGTTTATTTGCAATGTTGAACGTTAAAACAATTGTACTTTCTTACATAACAGATACTCGTATTGAG
>JAMKCH010035177.1:0-15562 GCA_023653785.1 Ophioderma brevispina | reverse complement strand
CTCACCATTCTAACCACCTTTTTGAAGGGAGAAAAGTGGTTGTTTCGCATTTGTGTTCCTGCCCATCCCTGTTGGGTGACGGACTATGTTTAGCTATATATATGATTCCATAGGTGATGCACACTTACCACTTAACCATCGTTGGTTTACGTTCATCGTGCATCACTGGCGATTACTCGTTTTTATCAAGTAAACCTTTGATCATTATGCTGTTACTTTTGTTTCCATGTTCCTTTATTTAATGATTTTTTTTTTGCTTGCTTTCTTGCCTGGTATATTTTAGCTCATGGCATCTTGTACAAAAACTTGAAACGGGTGTATGTATGCCCGAAACGTGGTGGATACATAACACAAAGGTTCAAGATGCAGCACTGGTTATAACAAATACTGATGCGTACACATACACATATAGGAGATATAGAGATCTTATATAGTATGAGATATATATATATATAGTAGATATATATATATATTATATCATAATCTAATATATATATACATATATACTATACATATATATTATCTATATAGATCTCTATATATTCAGAGTAAAAGATGATGGCTAAAAAAAAGCAATTAGGGGGATCAACCGCCAACACTAGGGCTGAATAGCTCAGTTGGTAGAGCACTGGTCTCGCAAGCAAGAGGTCGCCGGTCGAAAATCCCGGTTCAGCCAATGATTCTTTACTCTCGTTTAGTTGTTATATATATATATATGGGCTATTCTCAAAAAGTGACTACACTTCAATTTGAAAAAAAATCGGAATACAAAAGTCGCAGCACAAAAATTCTTTATCACAGTTTTGTTTTCCCTGTTTTGGGCCCTAGTATATTACGTTATCGAATATGGCTCCGGATAAATTTTTATTTTAAAAGAAGTTATAATACTTGAATTCATGATTTCTTATACATAATGGTGCGAGATATATCATAAATGCTTAGTCGAAAGCATTGCTGGTATTGAGACAATTTGTACATTAAACGGCAGTCTTTCTTTAGACTATTTTTGTGTTTTTTAAATCGATCTCATGAAAAATTTCCATACTGATAGTACTGGTTTTTCTGATGTTTAAAAATTTATTTGCCATTGGTAAGCATATTTCCACCCTCTTTTAAAAGTCAATTATACTTGCATGTTGAAAACGAGGTTGTAAATCGTTTCAATATCTTCGTTTTCAGGATGTTGGTATGGAAATAACGTAATATAACATCACGAAAAGCAGTAAATAAAAACGCATTTTGTAAATTCCATTTTTAACAGGCAAAATACCACAGTGAATACCTAAGCAATGTTTTGCCCAAACGGAAATAAAAATGTAGCCAATTAGATCATTTTATCCTTTCATAATCAAATCGTATAGGCCTATCTTAAAGTCTGCTTTTCCAAGTCTAGTGCTTATACTCAGTAAGTTCTGTATAGGGTCTCGAATTTGCCCGTATCTACCGATACGCGTCATATTTTAATTTTTTTATTTTCATTGAAATGAATTATACTCGAGCAGTGACTGCCATTTTCTTCTTTCCCTTTCTTGGCTCGGGACTTTTTTTGTAGAATCACAGGACATACCTATATTACCACAAGGTGCACAAAACAAGAACAGGTGGGTCCTACAGGTGATAGTATGACGTAAAATTATGTCAGTTAAACGGTTAAAGAAAAGTGACTATCTTACCTTATTTAGTGCAACAATTCCATAAATAGGAATGAGGAGCAAAAGGCTCGGAAGCGTAAAAATGTTTGACCATTAAGGCGTCAATAGAGGACTCATGTTAATTTTTCGTCTTCGTGTTGGAATACTACATATACATAACGCACTATACATTTTGATCTATTTCAGTGTCTATACTTTATCAACTGCATGTAATCTTGGTTATTTCGACTAATTAAGGGTCAGGGTATGTGTGCCTTATAACCAAGTATATCTTTTAGTAGTCTAGCCTCTTGCTTATAATTTTGATTTGTCTGTAAACGTAATAACATGCTTAAAACGGAACGCCATTAAATTTGAATATAAATTTTAATTGAGGCGCCAAATGAACCAAACATTTTTGGATGTTTATGACTTACTATGTATACATATTTCTGCCTTTGAGCCTATGCAAAGTACTATCATGCAGTTGTTTGTTTCAAATAAATGGAGTTATACATGATAACGTTAATATAAAACAATTCGCGGAATCCATATATTGGCTTCTTGTGCTGTGGGAAGGAATGATATCATATATATATCATTGATGCATTTTAAGAAATAAACCCCACTGGTATGAATAAAACATTTGACTATTGAGTTAAAATGTAGAATTGTAATAAAAATTAAGTGCATAGAACTACGGAAACACCATTTTCGCATTATTTTAGGGTTCTTCAGGAGCAAAAAATGACCGAGTCATGATATTTAAAGTATTAGGAAAACTATCTATATATATGTCCATGTAGATGCTCCGCAAAGTACTGTAAAAGAAACTTAACACGCTTATCGTTCGAGAATAGCAAGTCATCGATGGGAATAGCAAAAGGTCAAGAAAAGTAAGAAAGTTTTTAATTTGAAAAATAATAGTTTCAATTCATCATTTGTTTTTATTTGACAACTCATAGGCCGCAATCCTCGTGCTGCCATATTTGGATCTGGTGATGGGTATTGGGTATGAACCAAAGAGCCACCTCGTGATATCAAAGGTAAAAGCGGGAGGACCAATATACAGGGTGACCAAATAAAAACTTTACCCAAAATGAGTGATATTTTCCCACTTCTTTAATTTGATATCTGTGGGATTTTATTTTATCATAATAATTGGTAATGGAACATCTTGCCGAAAAAAATTGTTCATTTGGTTGAGTGATTCTCAAAATATGGTCCACTGAACAATAGTCTTTCTGTAGCTTACTCCTCTACTCCCCTTAGGCACTAAAATGCTAGCCTTAGGCTCAGTCACACAGCCGAGTTTTTTTTTTTGCTAGAAGACCACTTCCAGACTGTCCAGACTGGTTGGCCGATGGCCCAATTTTCGCAAAATCGTGAGCAATTTTCCTTTTTAGTGGTAGTTTGGCAAAGGTTCTGGGGCTGTTCTGTACAGTCGTCGGTAGTCTTACCCAGTATTTGCTAGAAAACGCTTCCAGACTGCTCAAGACTGGTGCCGAATGGCCACTTTTAGAAAATCGTGAGCAATTTTCCTTTTAAGGTATAGTTTTGGTCAGAGTCTGGATGTCCTGGTAGCTTCTGCAGGAGTTTTGTGTGGTCGGGAGCACGGGGCAAATTTGAAAAAAACCCCGCCACGATTTCTTCTTGCAGCTTAAAGTTATAGTCACACAGAAGACACTCCCGACCCACCACTCCAGACTTATACATCAAGACCGCATTATTTTTTTCACAGTCGGGCTACAAAGTCTGTTCAAATTTGCAAAATTTACAATTTTTATCCCGACCAGGATGGATTAGTCTGCGAGTATCCCCCTCGTCAAATGAGAAAATGGATGCTGAAACGCCGAGCGACAGCATCATGGAATCAACAAGATCCAGCATTGTTTAATTGGCAGACGCCACTTGTTCAGTCCTCGAATAGTCGCGACTTGAAACGACGATACAAGTTGTGACATGTCGCTGTGCAAGACTGCTGTTGATTTGGGTCGCCGGGGAGTGTTGTTGACGCCAAGAAAGGACCCGTCACATAAAGACAACTCGGACGCGACCCCCAACCTCTTCCCAACTACACAAGACCAAATTTCTTTCAAAATTGGCGCATCTTTTCAAATTACAAAGACAAGGAGAAGATGCTCATCGCCTCTGCAGTAGGCGATCCAGCATGTCACTTGTTCAGCTCTCAATCAGTCGCAGACCTTAACACGACAGCGCAAGTTGGCTGTCAAGACTGCAAGTCGGCGATTATCTTCTTTAGTCTTGCCGAGTTTTAGTCGCCGATTCAACATGTCCAGGTTGGCTCGCATTTTCTCTCCGCTTGGAGCAGGCAGACTCATTGCCGACCACTTTCCCAACTGCACGCACCATCCATGATGCGCACCAAATCATCGGCTACCGCTTCCAGACCGCTCATGTATCGTCACGAATTCTTCTACACAGGCCAATCGACCAAAGTCACATTTCGAGATATCGGCGATTGAAGTTTTTGAAAAATTTCTACCCTGCATATCTAAAATTTGAAAATTTTAGGAAAAATGATTTTATGTGTTTACATAGTGGACATTGAACCGTTCATTTTGAGTACGCTTTCAATTCAAGTATCCTTTGGTTTCCTTCGTCAATTAATTTAATATGGTCTGTTTGCAAAAACTAAAAACATCCTCTGTTTCTGTCAAAGGAGACGAAGGCGCATTGGCCTGTTTGGCGTTCTAAAAGAGTCGATCGTCAATCGATCACATCAGACGGTGGTTTTGAACATGTTAAACATACTGTTGCCGGTGAGGGACGCTATAAAGCTATGCATTGTATGATTTTGTAGCCGTCATCATCTCTTACAGGCAAAATATGCCAATGAAGCAAGAGGAAGAGGATATTAGGTATTTTTTTAATTTTGTTAATTAGAATTATTTAATCAAATTATACTAATGCTAAAAATATATTAAGCAAGCTATAAATAGATTAATTTGAATGGAAACTGGAAAAAGCGGTATTTTTACGGCTTTTGTGTTTTTGTTTTTCTTTTTTTTTTTGGTGGGCTGTTTTGTTAGCAGAATGCTGCCAGAATTTTCTTGTTTAAAATGTATATATAGTATGTTTCTGTGTAAACCATAGTAACTTAATAGTATAATGAAAATTCATATATGTACGATAATGTTGATACTCGAAAAAAATATCGCAAAAAAAGCTTCAGTTGTAGTCGTTTATACGCCGGTATATTGGACATAAACTTGACAGCATTTTGCTGTATTTCCAAATTGAAGCATCGACCTACATGTGTAAGTACACTAGGACATGCAAGTGTATGTCCTTCGTTTAAAACCCGGGGGGAAGTATTGGACATAATAACTTCCATAAAAGTTAAGTTGAAGAAGTTGTGATGTATCTGGTTTATTGCTGAAGGTGTATATTTTGATACTTTTTGCAGAGTAAAGGAATCAAAGATCACTATTTTTCAAGAAGAAAGCTTTATCTCTATCAAGTCATTTCTATTTGTATTATTTACGAGGCGTTCGGACGAAATCATTTAAATTCTCAAAATAACGAAAACTATAGGAAGAGATATTGGCAATTAGTGTCAAATGAGGTTTCTCTAAAAACGTACAAACAAACGACTTCGGAGTGTCTGTTGGTACAATTTGAAATGAAATTGACATTCCATGGATATTATTTTATTTTTGGTTCATTCAAAACAGACCATTGGGTATATGTTTCACCTTTTGTGCCAGCACTCGTACATGATAGTTGAAAACTTTCTATGAGTAAAAAAACCAAACCATTTTGAGGTTAAGAGGGCAGTTTGCCGGCATTTCTACTGCGGTTCTCAATGGTTAAATTGTATTTCATAAGACTTCTGACGTTATTTTCAATTCAAATTCCCAAATTTTGTGATTATCAAAGTGTGTATTTATTGAAAATGCAAGAATTATAATTTTCTCATATTAAACATATTCGTTATTGGAATTGGAAGGAAAATAAATTTCCATCGATCAACTCAATAAAATGAAGTGTAATCGGGTGATATTCCATTATATTGAGTAATTTCAATGAGTAAGCTTTTTAATGGAAAATTAATCAAGTATTTTAATTGAGATGGTTGTGATAATGTGAATCATATTTTTTAAAATGCATGCACCAAATAGGGTGGTAAAATTAACACCGCCGGTGTTCTAGAGGATCACACCAAAAAAAGGATGTCAAAATTCAACGTTGGGGTTAGTTTAATACACTATATTGTGTGGTTTTTTAGGCCCCACCAATTGTGTTTAAAAAAACCAAAAAGGTGTTGAATTTTGCTCTTGGTGTGGATCCCTCCTAGCTGGCTGAACTCCGGCGGTTGTTAATTTCAAACACCCCTATGTTTGCAGTGTGTACTCAAAATCACATACTTTTATTGCGCTTATTTACTAAGTACACAAGAAATTATCAAGTAGTTTCATAGTAATCGTAACTAGGTTGATGAAACTCAAAATAAGATCATAGGTATGTGGGGAATATAGCAAAGAAAACAGGAAAAAACAAACGAAAAAGATTTTGAGTGGGGGTACTATGTTTTACATCTTCCATTATTGATCTTATATTTGGCTTTTTTGTTAATTAATCATGTACGTAACTTTCTTTTATTCATGTAATCCTATCTAACTGAGAATTGAACCTGGAACCCTCTGATATGAACACCAAATACCGTACCACGATACTGCTACCTATAAGGGAATAAATAAGAACATTGAATTTTTTATATGCTTTACTTTCCTTTCAAATTATTTTATAATATCACTGCAAAAAACCCCGGTGTTGAATATGCAACACCAGGTCGGTGTTAAGTTGTCAGTGTTAATTTCTGGTGTTAAGTTTAGGATTTAACACCGCTTGGTGTTGTGCAAAAATTTTGTTTAGGCATTTTGGTGGTTTCCTTACTAATGCTAGAAGTGAGGCGCTAATATAGAAACCAACAATATTAAAAACGACAACATTTCATACTAAAATGTAGATGTTACAGCGATAATAGTTAACACCAACATGTGGTGTAATTAAACACCCAAAGAGTGTGGTCCCCCATCCTGGGGACACCAGGGAGGTGTTTAAATTAACACCAATGTTTAATATAACACTAAGGTGTGTAAGTGTAACAGGTGTGTTCAATTTAACACCGGAGGGTGTTAAAAACATAATTAAACAACACATTGTGTGTAAAGGATTAAAACCAAGAAGTGTTATGTCATATATTGTAACACCAAATTAGTGTCAATTATAACACAATGGTGTCAGTTAACACCAATAGGTGTGGTCCTATCCAAAACACCGGCCTTGTTGTTAATCAAACACCCTTGGTGTTAATCTAACACCACTGTTTTGCAGTGATATTGCAATATTAACAAGAACAAAATTTACATCTACCCAAACGTGAAAGGGGTTTCAACAAGAAGGATTTTTTTATTTTTATAGATATATATATTCTTATAGATATATATATATCTATATATATATATATAATATATATATATAATATTATCGTCGCTGGGCGGGAGAAGAGAGAAACCTCAATGTAACTTAGAGGTCCAAATGCAAAACCTCATTCGGGTTGACAATCAGAAAGCCTTAAACTCAAAAATACTGCTTTGAGAAATGTGATGTTAAATATTTTAACTAAGCCAAAACTACATTACTGCAACATGTAAACATCTCATAAAGCTCATGATATGGTACTGAAGCAAACTGATATAAACTAGTAAACACAGAAAAATTTTAATCATGAACAGCAGAATTAAAGAAATTTTTATATTTCTTTTAAAGTGCTGATTACGTCCTTTCTGACGGTAATAAAACAATGGTTAAATCTGTGAGTTACATTTTCAATCATGCCTACGATTGCACGTTATTTCAATCAGATGTTTAAGCATGGCATCCCTTTTGGAATGTTTTAAAACAAATCATCATTAAGTGGGAAAAGGGTGAGCTAAAAAGGCGTGGTGAAATCTGGCAATTTGTGCAAGCTATGAAGCCTCACTCATTGTTTGGCAAATAAGTTACCATCATAAGGTCGACTCCAGAGTTAATGCTTTCTGTTAGTAACAAAGTGTGCACCATTGAGATGTGGTGACGTGTTTTTGCTTTATAGGCAATAGGAAGTAGACTTGAGTTAAGGGCTTCATGGTTTCAGAATCTGGTATGTGGGGGTGTTTACGATTTTTTTTGGTACCAAAACCTCAAAATCACCAAAAGTGAGTTACGTCCTTCTGTTTGTCAACCCTCAATATGTAAAAATGGGCCCTATTCCTAAAACCTCATATGTGCATTGGTCATATCGGGTTCTAGCTTGAATTTCATGCCAAATTAAAGTAAATGATATGGAACTTTTATTTGCAGAATCTGGAGTAAATACTTACCTAAATATATTTAGAAGGATACTTTCTTGTGCAAGGCATTACCGCAAATTATTCGGTTTTTGGTGTCTTCTTCGAAAATGTTCATTAGGGTTTTTGGTCATGTACCTGTTGTTAACTACATGAGAGTTTTGCTTTTAAATGTCAAATGCACATATAGTTTTGCCCACCAGCGACGATATATATATATATATATAATTGAAATGAAAATAAGTTACTACGTACTTTAGTGCTTTTTTGTGACTTTCTGTGTACAAAATGTCTGTTATTGTTATAACTTTGAAATAACTAACCAAGCTTGATTGTGAATCATTTTTAACTTAATTACATCTTCAACAATCACTTTCCAGCAACATGGAAAATAGTATTTGTTACTATTTTTTGCACATTTACCTATTTAATATATGCATTTTGTGTTTAACATTTCTCAATGAATACGGGTATTCGTGAAATTATGCTCATGAAACTTATAGTTTGTATCATTACAAATACACAAGAAAGTCCTTACAAAGGACAACTGCCTAAAGAATTTAGCTCTGACAGTAATTAGGCTAGTGTCATGCAACGTCCATACTTTAGAAATTAGTTATTAGTTCCATGGTGGATGATAATTCCACTTAAATTAATAAGCTGAAAATACCATTTTCAATGTAATACAAATGCGTCTTTAATCATGGCACATTAACAATTAGAAATTGTTACTTTTTTGTCATCATAGTTTAAATGGACTATTATGTGAACTCGCAAAAATTATCCCACGAGTCCTGAGCTTTTTTTTTCTTTTTGTCTTTGTAAAATAAATTCATTCGTCCGCGTGCACGCAAGGACCCAAGTGATATAGGCCTGTCATACATTATGGAAAGGCCTATGTAAACCTTATGACCTAACGGTGTATTATTAATGTGATTTTTAACTTTTGCCATAACCACAAAATATGCTATTTTAAAGCAATAAATTTTAAATCAATATGGTATTTGTTATTTTAGAAATCCTAGTTTTATTTCCAATTTCAACATCCAAGGAACAGAAAATTTTTTGCTACTAGACTATATATTGTAAGTTGCCTTATTTATCTGCCAGGTGACATATGTTGCTCCAGGTGTCGCGTGTTTTGCATAGATTGCTGTGAATCTTTAAACACAAACTTTTATTGAGAGTAACTCCTAACTTTTTGTCTTTTGGTTTCTTCCCTATTATCTCACTGTAAAACTTTGCAATGTACTTGACTTTTTCAGACTTTTGTTGTCAAATGCTAAGACTATATTAATGTTTGTGTAAATCACATGTTGCTTTGCAAATGGTGGTATGTATCACGGCATATATTTCAACTTGTCCCATATGATTTACATGTTTGTTTAAGACAGGTCAAGTCCACGCAGCTCCATGCATTATATGCATTAACATTGACCCATATCAAGCATTATGTTTATATCAAAGACATCAATTCATACAGTCCTATGCACCATCATATTGTACCAACCATTGATTCCAGATCAAATGTGGGTTTTGCCCTTGATTGCTGGTTCTAAAAATTCAAGACCTCCACAAGGTAAGACAAATTACTGGGGAGAAAAAAAGTGAACCACCTTGCATGTATTCATCCGCATTATATAGTACAACATGTGTAATAATACTTGTGGCATTCACATGAAGGATGTGCAGCTATCTGGCTTTATCATCCATTGTCCAAAGGAAGTGGTCTTTGGTATTTAGAATGGTGGGCAAGTCACAAACTTTATACAAAATCAACTAATATTCATCAATGTAATCGACCAATATACAACCGTTTTCAACATTGGCACTTCAATATGAATTTTTCATCCCATTTATATAACTAACATTTTTAAGATTTTTTACCTAAATATTGTTAAACAACACATTTTCACATTCAGTAATATGTGCCAAGCCACAAGGTTACATTTTGCAGCAATTGTTTTTTTACCTTGCCCAAGAGAAAAAACAAGTGCATGCCACATATTCTATTAACCTTGGCTCCGGCGCTCCCAATGCATATAACGGGCCACCTATGATTGTTTTGTATGTCATTTGAATTTAGGCTGGATCAACAGTTCACCAGTTTAAGCTCTCACTAATATTATGTTATTTTGGACCATTGTGTGAACAATGGCATCGCTGTGAATGAGTATACTAGCAACCAACACCCACCTCTTTAGCTGCAACTGGGATTTGTGGTACGTACCCATGGTACAAGGCACAGGGGACCTTAGATACACTGTGGAAGATATGGTGGCGATTCAGTAACAGACTCCCCTTCGGCAGAAAAAAACCTTTCATTATTATGTTAAAACAATAAAAACAATATCAAATAAAACTCAACTGGCCGCGATTCAAACTGAGGCTCTTTTTTTGCCGTGCTCACCGCCCGGATCGTCGCTTACAATCAAGACATCTTACAATCGACGTCTAGTAAAGACAAACACAGCTAAAAATGCTATTTTTTGCTTAAACTTACCACGATCAAAATTCATCTTGTATTCACGAAATAACGTGCGCCTGTAAAAATTACATGGACTTCAACATAAAAGGGATCAGAAAAAGATAATTGGGCCGTAATTTAAAAATCAAGCAAATACTGTTTGTCCAATTTTCCAGGCCATTACGACTAAATTTATTAAGAGCGGCGCCATTGGAACTTTGAATTATATCAACATTTTATGGCACTATTGTGGATTGTTCCAATAGGTTTTCTAACAGGAAAAATACTTAAATCTTACAGGAAATCAATCCCCATAAACTACAGCTTTTATAGTTTCCATCCAAATTCACTTTATATTTTACCGGTGAATGCTTGTTTTACCAAAAGTAAAGGTCCCGGTCCGATCGCTATGATCCTAAGATTTTACCCCGAAGTGGTCAAAATTATGGTTATCAGTAGAAAGCTACTGTTTTTTCTCATTTACCTGTGAAATACTAGGGCTAAAGGATTTTGTTTGGATGTTTTGAGTGAAAATATGCACTGTTAAAAATGGTTTCTTAAAAAGACGGCCGTTTTGAGCTGTTTTAACAGTCAGCCGGGACTCCCAAAACGTGCCAATACTGTAAAGGGACCGAAACGTGCAAAACCTGTAAAAAACGTCGTTTTAACGTTGCGAAGTCCCACTTCCACAAGTCAAACCCTGTTTCTTTTTAGGAACAGTTTTAACAGTGGTGCCCTATTTTGGTCGACAATACTAGTTTTTACATAGTACTCTATGGGCATTAACAAAATAGTTTTGCACTTGATTCAAAACGGGTTGAATATCGGCGCGAAACCTTACAGATGGGGTTTGAGGTGAAGGTCATATCCTCAAGATTAAAACTTATATGCACCATAAAATTTTGGTTGACCTTTTGGGATAGGCCGACTAAGTTAGTGTGTTCGTCCAGTGCTTTTTTATTTCATCACATTCACAATCTCTGTATAACTCGCCAAATATATATTTTTCGGTGTTATGATTCAATCATTTTTACAGTGTACTGTAATTTTCACAGTCATTATTTGGCAAATGTTTGTCAGTAAAAAGACTGAAAAATTTTATTTTTAGTGTTGCAATCGTCTCGGATAAGAGCTTCACACATTGTACTATATAAACTTCGACCAGACTTCTATAGGCTACCCAATTTGTTGTCGAGAAGAAGATGATCTCGCACTTATCCCATTGATCGATAGGTCACTTTATAAGCTGTCGTACGTGGTTTTCAGGTATCAAAGCACAGACTAATGCATATTGGTCTGTTAGGAAGACTTTCATTTGGCGGTTGGGTAGATTTCCGGCTAGAGGACGAGGGAGGGGGGGAGGATAAAGAGGGGGTAGGGGGACACGAACAAATGGAGAAGGGAAAGGGAGGAAAAAGGAGTAGGGTTAAAGGCTGTGATGGTGGGGGTGAGGGGGCGGGGGGGGGGTATGGGATGGTGGGGGAGAGTGGGTAATAAAGTTGGAAGAGGAGGGGGAAAGAGGGAAGGGAGTCTGTGAAGGGAGGGGATGGGGGGGAGAGGGGAAGGGATAAGGAGGGAACGGGGGTGGGGGGGGCAAAAAGGGGAAGGAAGGCGAGGAGTGGAAAAGGATTTAAAATCATAGAAAAAGGAACTCCTATTATATCTACAAATTGGAATGTTTAATTTTGCTCAATATTTGGTATATGAAAAGAGCGTGTGAATATAGTATCATAATATGCAAAAACCTCAATTTCGCCAAAATGGTCGATGGCCTGTTTGGAAGACTCATGACGATGTGTTCAAGCCGACCTTTTCCGAATTCAAAAACCCGCCACTATTTTTTTTACGCTGCAAGAAAAAAATCGTGGCGTTTTTTTTTCACATTTGCCACGTGCTTCCGAACACACAAGCTGGCACAAGACTGCAACAGGACAGTCCCAGACTTGGGCCCAAAACTACACCTGAAAAGACAAATTACTCACGTTTTTCGAAAATGGCCAATTCGCACCAGTCTTGAGCAGTCTGGACGCCGGTTTTTCTAGCAAATAATTGGTAAGACTAACAACGACTGCACAGAACACGGACACAGACCCTTGCCAGAACCTACACATGCAAAAGAAAATCTGCTCACGATTTTCGAAAGTTGGTCAATCGGCACCCAGTCTGGAAGTGGTTTCTAACAAAAATCGGCCTTGTGACTGATCCTTAAAACAACATGGTGTGTTTTTTGGAATCGGGAAGGTCCGGCTTGAACACATGCGCGGTTGGAAGCGGTAGCCGATGAGTTGGTGTGCATCATTTAGTGGTTGTGTGCAGTTGGAGTGTCGCAAATAGTCTGCTCCAAGCGGGAGAGAAAAATGCAAAAATGCCAACTGAAGACATGTGAAATCGGCGACTAAACTCGGCGATTACAGAAATAAGTCGCCGACCTTGCAGTCTTGACAGCAAATGCTGTCGTGTTAAGGTCTCCGACTGATTGAGAGGGTAGAGACGGTGAAGAAGGGGAAAAAAAGGGATTCCTTCCCATTTCCCTTTCTTTATCGCCTACTGCTCGTCGATTGAGCATCTCTTTATGGCAAGCCAGAGCGGACATAAAATACGAAGTTTTTACGCTCTGTTATGTTGAACTTGACGACCTGCCTGTTGAACTCGACGACCTACCTGTCGAACTTGACGACCTACCTGTCGCACTAGACGCCCTAACTGTCGAACTCGACGATATACATGTCGAAGTCGACGTTATACCTGTTGAAAATATGACGACGATCTATACTTCACGCTCTATCAGTCAAACTTCACGCTCTATAGGTCAAACTTCACATCACGTCGATGTACAAAAATATGACGCCGATGTATAAAAATATGACGTCGATGTACAAAAATATGACGCCGATGTATAAAAATATGACGTCGATGTACAAAAATATGACGCCGATGTATAAAAATATGACGTCGATGTACAAAAATATGACGCCGATGTATAAAAATATGACGTCGATGTACAAAAATATGACTCCGATGTATAAAAATATGACGTCGATGTACAAAAATATGACGCCGATCTATTTTGCAATGTTGGGTGCCCGGGGTTGGGTGACTAGCTTGATATACCAAATACCATTCAAAGTGGCGGCAAGATTGATTGATTGATTCATTGATTGATTGATTGATTGATTCATTCATTCATTCATTCCAGATTTATTAAAGTTACCATCGTAGCCAAAGGCTGAATTACAGCAATTAAAATACATAAATATACATATAAAATACCCAATATACAACAAAAATATAGATACATGTAACATATTTAACTTAACATAAAAAACCTCATATGAATCGAACAGGAAAATTAAATTTCATCGGCCTGGAGATGCAAGGTTATAAAGCGCCCATCACCCAGCGATTGCCAAAACGCATTAAAGATAGACGTCACATAAATATTTCAACATACAGGACGTCGCGAAAGATAGACGTCGCATAAATATTTCAACATACAGGACGTCGCGAAAGATAGACGTTGCATAAATATTTCAACATACAGAACGTCGTGAGAGATAGACGTCGCATAAAATTTCAACATACAGAACATCGTGAAAGATGGACGTCACATATTCTCAACATACAGAACGTCGTGAAAGATAGACGTCACACATCTCAACATACAGAACGTCGTAAAAAATAGACGTCATATATCGTATTTATGTCCGCTTTGGCTTGCCATATCTCTTGTCTTGTAATTTGAACAAGACTGCAGCCGATTTTGAAAGAAATGTCGTCTTGTGTAGTTGGGAAGAGGTTGGGTCGCGTCGCGGGTTGTCTTCATGTGACGGTAACTTTCTTGGCGTCAACAACTCGGCGACCAATCGACGAGCAGTCTTGACAGCGACATGTCACAACTTATGCCGTCGTTTCAAGATCGGCGACTAATCGGGGACTGAACAAGTGGCGTCGCCAATTGAACGTGCTGGATCTTGTTGATTCCATGATGCTGTCGCCTACTGCTCGGCGTTTCAGCATCCCTTGTCTCGTTGACGACGGGGATACTCGCAGACTAATCATCCCTGGTCGGGATAAAAATTGTAAATTCTGCAAGTTTGAACAAGACTCTAGCCGATTTTGAAGAAAAAAATGCGGTCTTGTGTAGTCGGGAAGTGGTTGGGTCAGGAGCTGTCTTCTGTGTGCCTATACCTTTAAGAGTGCGTAACTTAGCATTTGACGCTTTTGATTTCCCAGTTTTCTTTCTTTCAATATCCAAGCCTATAGACAAACCTGAAGTCGTTAAGTTCCACGTGCAGTCTAGTATTACGGGACGATATGCCAACACAATCATTACCAGTAAACTTCGCAATTGGAAGAATGAGTCTATAGAGGCCGAGTTTCCACTGACCCTACCAGAAGAAGCATTCATAAGCGTTTTCTTCATGTAAGACCTTTATCGTACTTGTTGTATTGAAAATTTAGTTCTAAAGTTATTAATGACGAAATATCATTATTCAGAGCATATTGTTTTGTCACTTTCTGTTGTTTGGTGTTTGGCCGAAGATTCTAAACATTTTTGTATCGGGGTTCTGTACACTCAAAGTAGCGGTATTGCGTAGCGGTATGGGAGACCTGGGAGTCCCATAGGTCCATATGCACAAAAAGTTAGACCAAGTTTAAAGTTAGACCGGTGTGGCAGGAGATATAGTCCTCCTGGCTCACAGTCCGGGAACAATGGTGAACAATAGGGTAATCGATTCAGTTGACTCTTCACGCAACATTAGCTTCACGCTTTATTCCGTTGTCGTCTATGGAGCCCGGACTATGATACCTGCCGGACTATGATTACTTTCTCACCGGTGTAGAAGTAATTATAGTCCGGCGTATTCATAGTCCGGGAACAATGGTGAACAATAGGGCAATCGATTCAATTGACTCTTCACGCAGCATTAGCTTCAAGCTTTATTCCGTTATCGTCTATGGAGCCCCGGACTGTGGCCCCGCCGGACTATATCTGCTTTCACACCGGGTCTAAGTCAAAATTAGTTTTGGCCAAAATCGACAGTTATTCACGTTTTCTTCAAAAAATAATTAGCAAAGATTAAGATGCAATTTTCAAAATATATACA
>JAMKCH010035176.1:0-16262 GCA_023653785.1 Ophioderma brevispina | reverse complement strand
TATATGGGGTCTTTGGGTGACGTACAGCGATGCTGAAAATGGGGGTCTTTACAGCCTTACATGCACGTCACCTCCAAGATGGGAGTGCCCCCCTCCCAACCCCGGGGTTATAGGCTTATTTGAACGGTACCTATTTAAACTTTCATACCTGCCTTAATAACCATTAGATACGGAATGAAGATCCGTTCATACTTCCACTGCACTGCATTGCATTGCAGTAAATGTACTGCAATGTTCCGTCACTTCCGCTGCACTCCTAATCGATTTACTGCAGGTCACGGGTTGCAGTACATTGCAGTAAACTTACGTAGAATTGCAGTAAAATTGGCGTACTGCACCCCACATCACCAGTTAAAGGTCCCAGGAAATGCATATAGAGTTGATGTGGTTTGTGTCAAGTCTACAAGGAGGGATGCAGAAAGCATTCAATATTTGGGTTGGTGATGACATAATTTGTGGTATCATTGATTTTTCAGAGAGTAATAGAAAATTCCAGGTGACTGGTGTGAATCTATTCATGACACTGACTGAAAATCAATAGTTTCACTAATGATGTCACTGGTAGTGTATTCTTTTTTCTGGCCCTGTTTATTGGAATGGAATTTCCCATTAAGATTTGGAGTAGGTTTATCATCTCATTTCCTGGGACCTTTCAAATAATTTTAACTTCGTTGCAATAATGCATTGCGTTGCAGCACACTGCAAGTGATTGCAGTAACGATTTTGGTAGGCTGCATTGCAGTACTGCACTGCAGTACTGCACTGCAATGCAGTGAAGTATGAACGGACCTTAACCGGTCAATTCGACCCTCAACCTGGTTAACGTTTATTTTCTACTGAGGAGAGTATGCAGGATATTTGTAGGGCTATTTCATGTAAATTACATATTTTCTCACATTTATGGGATTTCTGGTAAAATGCAGATCATCATTAAAAGAATTTGATGATGGGAAATGGGAAAAAATATGTTTTTTTCTTATTAATAAGATATAGTGGTATATCGTATTCCAGCTCTCACAAAGCTGCTCACCAAGCTTAAATTATTTTAATTGTGTACTCATTTGCTTCCACATTATCCTTTTTAATAACTGGAAGTCGAAGTACATTTTACACCATCTGGTAAAATAAGATATTTCCTTTGGAATATCTACATTGCAATTGAATCAAAATATCAAATTACTTCGAAAAGAACACTTACAAGTTTAAAAATTTACAGTGATTTCACACATATACTTGAAATGTATGCATGTCTTATGTGTAACAATTTAAAAGGAAGAAATTTATATGAAATCAAATACAGATAACTAAAAACTACACATTTTGTGCTTGTGTTATTCATATATTGTACTCGCCTCTGACAAGGCATTAATTCCGAAGGACTAATAGTCCACCTCTGATACGACATTAATTCCTAAGGACTGATAGTCCGCCCACCGTCGGACTTGGACACTAATTTCTAAGAACTCATAGTCCACGTCGGTTATATTCCTTAGAACTAATAGTCCACCTCTTACAGGACAGGACATTAATTCCTAGTGACTAATAGTTCACCTACCTTTGGAGATAGACACTAATTCCTAAGGACTGATAGTCCACCTCGGACTTCCATTCCTACTTGAAGGACTAACATTCCTATAAATCATAGTCCGGTGGACTGTACAGCCTGTCTAAAATGGTACAATAGAAAACCGATTTTTAAAATTATATCTCAACATAAGTAAGTCGTTTTGAACATCACATTAAAGAAAAAAAGACTAGGCTTTCCAATATTTTTTATTTCATCTCATTTGCTTGTTTCAGTCGATGATAACACCAATTTACTGCGGAACACAAAAATCGAGTTTGTGCAACTTTCTGGTTGAGTGAAAACGGTGAAAGAATTAGTTAAACATAAGTTAATCACATTTTAACAGATATGGAATTCGTTAAAAAGGGATTAACTTCATAAAGAAACTTTAAAAGATGCGAAAACAGATACGTAATGGTTGAGATTATCTTCAGTAAAGTGTATAACATTCGACATACTGTTGTTTGTTAGAAGAGAACCATGACCGTACAGCAACCTGGAGGAGAGAGTTTTTATGGTCTTGAAGTATCATGAAACGCAAAGTCCTTCAATCTTCAATGGTGTGATCCCTATGCAGCTTAATTCGCTAAAGTGGGATTTGGTGCAGGTGAAAGCGAGCTGCTGCTCTCTGAACGCGTTCAAGGCGATCAACTCTATTTAGGGTGTGCGGGCTCTACCGACACCATGATACTTTGCTTCCAAATTCAAATTTGTTATTGACATCAACAGTTAGTTAATGAAAAAGATTTTTTGGTTGCAATTATGCTAATTTTGTAATAAATTCAAAGCTCCATTTCATTGAGGTGCAATATATATTGTATTGTTTATGAAAAGAAGATCTTTATCATTGAACCATCTTGTCAAGTTGCAATAACTGCGCGAAACAACTCTGCCCATGCATAAAAGTGACACAAAATCGATTTCGGTGTGTCGCACTAAATTGATTATATCTCTGGATTGGAAAAAGCAAATAAGATGAACAAATACTATTGAAAAACCTGGTCTTTGTTCTTTAATATTATGGCAAGTACGAAATTTCATATTTAACCACTATTTTGAGACAGGCTGTAGTTCCTCGGACTAATAATCCTAGGAATTAAGGTCCGTATGCACAAAAGAGTTAGACCTGGTCTAAAGTTAGACCTGGACTAAGTGTAATTTAGTCCCACCAGAAAAGACATTTTCCTTTGCACTGACATGAGGTATTTTGTATTTATTTTGAATTTTGCATTTTAATTTTTGAAATTTGCTAGTTACTTCTTGAAGAAAATGTGAATAACTGTCATTTTTGGACAAAACTAATTTTGACTTAAACCAGGTCTAACTTTAAACCTGTTCTACCTTTTTGTGCATACGGACCTCCAGACTATAACTACAGGGGGCTATATCTCCTGCTACTCCGGTCTCTGAGGAAGACAAAAATTAAATCACCATGTTATATTATGTTTTATTACAAATTGTGACTACCTAACAATTGTGGGGATTTATTCAATTTCATTGGTTCCTGCCCGGTTTGGGCAAATTAAAAGTGATGGCAATTTGCATAAACTAACATTTTCCAAAATGGCCGGTAATAGCGCTAATTATAGCGAATTAGTGTCGAAATGTATGTTTTCTAGGTGAAATAATTGTCTGAGTCATGACAATTTTAACAAGGCTATTTTTCAAGATTGCCGACATCTCATCTAAGAAAACCGTATGTTTCTTATTATAATATAACATATGAAGGTGATTTTGGTGTCGAAATAAGTGTTTTCTGGGTCAAGGAGTTATGTCATGTTTTTCCAAGATAGTACCCAAGAGTGTTAGAGTTAGTGCGATGTCAGGTTGAATGTGGCAAAGTGGTAAAATATATTAACCCAGATGCTTGATAATTAATACCAACTCAAAATCCTCAGTAGCTCTCAGTAACTCCTCCTTGGAACTTCCTAACTGCGCTTTAGGGTCCCTATGAACAAAAACTAAAACACTGACTATCAACAGGTGTACATGTGACCATGGTCATTTAAGTATTTGAAATTCGCGGCCATTTTACTCTTAACATATCTGAACGAAACAAATAATAGTTTCTATTAAAGGCCTAAACATCTAAATTCCCATGCAATTCCAGATATATGTCTGGGATAAATACATTGTAGAGAGAAGGTGTCACATTTTGGGTGTCGCATTGGTGACTCATAATAAAATGACTCACGACTCACCTGACAGTTTTAAGAATATTACTGTTGAGATCCTAGACCTAAAACATACACTTTGTCACCAAATCGTCATCCTAGGCAGGCGGTGGCGGCCATGCCTCATTCAACATAGCAACTCACCCAAAATATCAAAAGAAATTAAGCAATACGGAGTGCAAACCACAAACCAATTTGGGGGCTTTAATGTTGGTTGGTCATGGGTGTTTTCATGACCCACATACGACATCGTCCTCGTCCGCTGTTCATACCAAAAAAATCTGAAATAACCCTTACAGTGGATTTGATTCTTCAGCTCCAACGGTTTTGGAATGAGAAAATATTCCCTGACAACATATAAAAAATTCAGAATTTTTCGTCAAGATCTCGCTTTTACGTGTTAAAACCAATGGCGACGTCTAAAATTGGGATTTCTTGGCCGCCCTCCCCTGATCCTAGGTGCTGTATAGTATGAGGTATAAAGGATTTTTTTGCCTTTTATATGTCGACCATCTTGAAAAATAGTAGCGTATGAGAACTTCCATTACTTAATATTTCATCTGACAGTTTTGAAAATAGTTTTATTGAACTCCTTGACCCTGAAAATCTTTAATTTGACACCACAATCATCTTCCGAGGCTATATGATAAGAGATGTCAGGTTGGGGTCAATAAGATGTCAGCCATCTTGGAAAATATCGGCACATGAAAAATTTGATAGTTTTGGGAATAGTTTTACCGAACTCCTGTACCAAGGAAAAAAACATTTTTAAGGCCAAAACTGTCTTCTTAAGCGTTTTTTCTTTTAAGATGTCTGCCACTTTAGAAAATGGCTTCGTATGCAAATTGCCACCACTTTTATTTTTGTCATCACCTGTTTTTATGAACTCCACATGCCTACGGTTTAGCTATCACTATGCGGTAAGGCATGCTAATCTACCAAGGGCTCAGTTCAGTTGCCTTGGATGAGTACATGTTAACAACAGCTGACAGTGCATGTCCCGGGTATCATAACTCATACTAAAATACAGGGGGTAATTGGCTCAATACAACGGTGAATGAAAGCTATTGAACTGCACCATGGGAAATGCGATTCTATTAGCTCATAGTGTGTGATGACAACTGAAATGTTATTTTTCCGGCTCCGGTAGCCCTCTCCTTAACTGGTTGGTGCTGCAGCACTATAAAGGTATGATTTGGGGAAGCGATATTGAGACGCAAAAAAAATAATGTTAAAGCTAAAGTACGGTGTCCCACGGACGCCAATTTTGCATGAACAATTTTAATTTTGCGCATGTATTTCTACTTTTGCAAACAAATTGTAGTTTTGGAAAAATATTTGCAAAAATATTTTATAGTTTTGCAAAAATATTTCAGAGTTTTGCAAAAATATTTCAGAGTTTTTTTTTTTTTTTTTTTTTTTTGCAAAACTATAAAATATTGTTGCAAATATTTTTCCAAAACTACAATTTTTTTTGCAAAAGTAGAAATACATGCGCAAAATTAAAATTTTTCATGCAAAATTGGCGTCCGTGGGACACCGTACTAAAGTGAAATTATTTAAAAAAAATAATCAACCACTAATTGCAATAGAAACAAAATGAACGAAATTGTTTATAGGAACAGTAACAGACCATAATCAAAAGTCACCATTGGTGGAAAGGTGGGACATGCAAAAAGGGGGAGGGCGTTTATACAGAGGTCAACATTTCAGCGTGATCAAATTGAGCTGATTTGTACACCGAAGCAGAGGCGTAGCCGTGGGGGTGGAGGATCTTCCGTCGGTACATTAAGGACCATCGGTACATTTTTTTCCTCTAAAGCTGTCGTTTTGAGTGATGCATGCATGAATTTATAATATTATAATAATAAGGAACAGAGTTGTTGAAAATATGCTGCTTGGACATTTCATGGTTAACCATCACTCGGTACTTCGGTCAGTGAGATATTATCTTAACCAGGCAAGAGTAGTGTCTGTGATGCCAAAACTGGTTTCAAGCCTTTTAATCAAAATATCATAGTGTAGGGTATCGAAGACAGCCTTATTAGCATCCAAAGCTTGAAGGATGCAATTTCTAACCTGGAGAAGGGCTGTCTCAGTGGAATTATAGCCGTTTAATGTGACCCGTCGCCCCCTCCTTTTTGGATCGGTATAATAACAGATGTGGTACATGCACAAATCCATAACAATTAACAATAAGGAGAATAATCAAATAATCAATGCATTTATGTGGCGCTCTACAGAGGACACAACGCCTTACAACAAATACGTACATGCATGACATACAACATAATAATAAAAATATCCAAAGTTTTAAGCTTCAGCAAATAAGTATGTTTTCAGGAGCGCTTAAAGACACTGGTGAAAGGTGCCCCTCTAATATTAACATGAAGCTTGATCCAGAGCCTAAGACCAATGACGTTGAATGATCTGTCACCAAATATACGGTTGGTACAAGGTGCATTTAATTCCTATGTGACACTAAGTACGTACTTTGCAAAGGCTGAGGATGGCCACCCCCATAGACTGCCTGGACCTTCAACAGCAACACGCTTTGCTCTAGAAAAGTTAATGGAAAGTATAAGAGGGCCAATACCTAATAAACCTAACAATTTGACACTATTTTCGATTCATTCTTACCCTTCAGCCCCAGAATGACATTGAACAGTTGTTCATAACACTAAAAAGTCTTTTCAAGGGCTTTGCACAGCACTAACTGAAATCTGACGCTGATCTTCTCAAAGATTTCCTGACTTTAATTGTTGATAAGGTTGAAAAGATTAGGTGCAATATGTACCTAATCTCTTCATGCGGATAGGGATTGCAAATGCTATATGCCAGGTCTTAAATCACTTTCTGACGCTGAAGTTGCTGAAATAATTAGACAAATGTCCAACAAAGCCTGTACTACGGGCACACTTCCTTCCTGGCTCATTAAGCAGAACTTGAAATGTATATTACCTATCATAACGAGGATAGTGTTATATTAGCCTCCATTTTGTGATTTGAAATACTTTATTTCTTAATTGTATTTGAGAAAGATTTCTCACGGGAAAAGTACTTTGTTTATGATAAAAAAAAGAGAGCAGGGAATCCCTAGTGATATATTGAGATCACACCTGTTGTTTACAACTAGATAGATTACACAAGAGGAGAAATGGGAATTCCCCAAGATGTAAATTTGAAAGAAACTGCGTCAACTTGTTTATGCTTTGAGATCAAAACAGATTGGAAAATTATGTAATTCCCCATGATATTATAAATGTGAGGTGACTGCAATGCAGATGATGTAACTGATGTGAAATCTGAATTGACAGTGCAAGGTTATGTTTATGCATGATGATGCTATAATGATAGAAAAGAAAGGGGAATCTAGCTGTGAGTAGTTAAATACTTCTCACTGGAAAGACTCAGGGCCAGCAGCCATCAGTAGTAACCAGGAGCTATACAGTATAATTATAGCTAGTTTTGATCTGCAATGAGTGGCAGACCTGTACAGTACCTAGTGCCATGATTTATAATAATTCCATGTGAGCGAAGTCGCTGTAATTATTCTACTGACATCGAAGCCAAAAGTGCTGGAATCAAAATAGGATTCCAAATTGTGGATAGATAGAAGTCGTGGTGATTATATCTTGGACTGATATACTGTTGAATATTAGTGTTGTCGAGGGACTTAATCAACCTTGTCGTCTTGAACTGCTGGACAAAATTACCTTCAGGACTGAGAAGATTCCCGTGGAATATATGACCTGAGGATTTACAAGTGTGACTTTGCATACTGTCATTTTTGAAGTTTTCGCTGTGAGGACATATCATCGTTGAACTGCAACGCTTCTTTTAACTTTGGACATTTGTGGACTCTAATAAGTATCATCTTAAACTATTGTGTGTAATTTTATTATATGTAATATGTTTTGCAAATTCTTAAACCAATCTGATTAAAATCATTAAATCTGTGTTATATTATAAAATTCAGATCACTTGTGCACAAGGCTCATTTGTTTGTGTTTAAAGGACATTTCTGACCTTTGACGTCTACGAGACATCATAACAATAGTAAACAGTTCTATTTTTGACAGGCATATTTCCTCACACTTTGAAAAATTCTATCATTATCCTTGTATTTATGGAGATATCTTTGGTTCATGATGTACTTAAGAGCTATAGGACATTTGCAGTGGCGTACCGTCCGGGGGGGGGGTCAAGTTGCCCCCTCTGGCTCGAAAAAGCGGGACGATAATGGCCAAAATATGCATTTCCATCCTTCTTCTTCGAGGAATTTCGACAAATTTCAGCCTAAAGTCGGGCAAAATTAAGGTAAATCGGGCAATTTCGGACATTTCGTCAAATTAGGACTTAATTGGAGCAAATCACCGACAAATTTTGCCTCCTCTAGCGGTACGGCTTGGGAAATTTGCCCCCTCTGGATCGACTGCTTCGGTACGCCACTGGACATTTGCCAATATAGATTTCATTACCAAATTGTTTGAGGCCGCATCACGTCAGGTTAATGTTGGTGAGCCATTGCAATCTGCATACAAAGCTCACCATTACACTGAGGCAGCCCTTCTCTAGGTTCAAAATTACATCCTTCAAGCCTTTGTCTTACTTGCATTGCTTGACTTGAATGCCTGCCTTCGATAACATTTCACCTTGATCTGTTAAAAAGTTTGAAACCAGTTTTGGTATTACCAGGCTCTACTCTTGCCTGGTTTAGCTATCCTCACTGACCGTAGTGCCCGATGAAATATCCAAGCAGCATATTTTTCCTCTATTCTGTTCCCCGGTCCCAGGGCTCCATTGTAGGCAGGCCGGCAAGGTTTCATAATGTATACTCATCCATCGATACATATGAATCATAATGTTTATTCCCGTTCGTACTGCTAAATGATCACCAGTTTTTTCTGTGAGTTTTAATGCAATTCAAGGATAATTGTGAGCAATAGTCTTTTTTTCGAAACTTTCAAACTGTATATCTGACAAAAACATGCTCAGATGAACCAAGATAGACGCATATCTGTTTTTGCCACGCCCTGTGTTTTGAAAAATCTTTCCTTAATTACGGTTTGAATTTTGTGACCCCTCTGTTCCCTTCCCGCATCTGTCACCGGCCAGCAGATCGCCAATTGATTAAGCCTTCCCTCTGCAGTTGTAGCGGCTACTAATAAGCTCGACCACCCGCCCCCCCCCCCCCCCAACACCTGCAACAATACGAGATTTGTCGCCATCTTGGATTTACCGATCAGCTTTTACCCATGGTTTTCGTTGCTCATGTGCTACGTACACATCCCTAAAAGAAGATCATCAAAAAAAATACCACCGCGCGAACGCCCATACAGTGTCCTTCGTGAGGCCAGGCTAATCCCTCCCCCCCCCCCCATTCCCCCGGTTCTCACTTTTGAGTTTGTGTGGGTGTATGTGGCGGCCGGGGATGTTTGGATAACTACCCCCAAAATATTATAAAACTACCCATACTTACAACCTAAAATGTTATTGAACCAAACCACCCTTCCTCTATAACCTGAGAGAATCATTTAGACGGTACCTTCTATCTACCTGGGCTAATGACAGCTGCAAATTATGAATCGCTCCCATATCAGGAGTTATCAGGGGAGGACTTCAATACAAAAGAAAAGGGGGACAAAAAATACATGCTTTTTTGGAGGTTTTGGGTTGACGTCCCAGAAACTGAGAAACTGTTTTAAAATGGATTTTGAATCATTCTGGCAGCACTATTTTTTCACACATGTGGTTAGCAATGCATTCTGTTGCGTGATTGACCACTGAAAAATATATATTTATAAAGAAATACAACCCTTTCATATAACCAAATTTTCAAGAAAAAAGGGACAGTTCATTATACCAGAGGGGATGAAATGATAACCCTTCTCGGCCGCACACCCCCCCTACCTCCCTTTTTCCACTAAGAACCCCCCCCCCCCGCTAGCCTCACAGATATTATCCACCTGGCATGCATATTGTCCTCAAAGTACGTGATTACATGGATCGTATTTCTTGTTCCTATATAAGCCAAACATAATCATATTCTCATTATCATTGAACAAGTTAATGCTATTGTTTTACCCATAAAATGAGAGAAATCATTCACTTTTTCCCACAAGTCAATTTACGTACTATAGAGCTCTATAGATACACGTGTGGTCCAGTGGATTGAGCGCTCGCCCCGCACAAAGGTCGTGGGTTCGAGTCCCACTGCAGCCAACGTGGTGTGCCCTTGAGTAGGAAGCGGGAGGTGGCAAAGATAAATCCAAGAAGAAGAAGATCAAAATTAGAACAGTATAACTCCCCCAGGTGTATAAATGACATACGAGGTGGTACCAGCGTTATCATGCTGGGAAAGTAACAGACTTTGGCGTGCGGGAGGAGTGGCGAAAATCTACAGCAAAAAAATACACGGAGGAGTCTGGCAAACGCTAAGGAAAGAGGATGGGCACATCGCGCACGAGCTTGCTCGGCACGACAACAAACTATAGATACGATGGAAAGGTCGTGGGAAACCCACTAACATTGTTTCGCAATAGGTTTCTGACAATAGATCGACAAATGGCGTTGAAATTCATGGTTTTAAGCATTTTACGGCGAAAAACAGATCGGTTGTCATGACAATTGATATGAATAGTACCAAATTATACTACATAGATGGTTTTTCAGCGAGTGGTTTCCGTATAGACGAATAGTTTAACACTCTGCACACAATGCGATGGCATTTGCTGAACATGATTCCATACAAAAATAGTGCAATATGAGTTATTAGGGTCACATTTTAAATAAAAACAATTTTTTTGCAAAGCTAATAAGTCATCAATGACTAGTTAGAGGCCGTTTTCATACAGCTTTCGTTCCGGGTTAAATTTGGGTGGACACAATAGGCTTTGAAAATGGTTTCGATTTATTTTGTAACTATTTCAAGATATCCTTCCGATATTCCTTACTTCTAATCCGGGGAAAGCAAACACATGCCATTAACAGCCCGGCTCGTTCGTGACTAAACAGCCAATGGTGGATCGCAGGAGCCCTCTATTGCAGAAACTGTGTGCGATGAATTGTGAAGCGAGATATGCGTTGAAGGTCCATGCTGCGTATGTAAAGAACTTTGGGGTTTGTTCTGATTCACCTTGTAAATCAAAGATGATGCCTATTTTAAAAATGCAAATTGCCATATTCATATATTCATATAAATATTCATATTTATAACTTATGGGGTATTCGCAGGTTTATCACCCTTGATGCTTGCAACCATGCTGTACGATCTTTAGTCTTGTCCCGCGTTGACTATGCCAACTATGGCGCCAATGAAATATATCTCAAAAGGCTCAAGCGCTTTCAAAATAAAGCTACGCGTTGGTGTTCGCATGCCGTCGTAACCAGAGTTCGTCACAACTTTTGACCACTCTTCACTGGTTGCCTGTTAAAGAAAGTATCAGATACAAAATCCTTCTTTATGTGTATACGTCTCTTCATCATAACATGACAAACATATTGGTGAACAAATAAACACAATTTTGAACACTTATTTTCAGCGCACGTGTGGTCCAGTGGAAAAGCGAAGGATTCGTGACCATAGCCCGTTTAAATTGTGAGTTCGAGCCGCGCCATGACCAACGTGTTTGTGTCCTTGGACAAGGCACTTTATCTCGCTTGTCTCACTTCACCCAGGTGTAAATGGGGAGCAGTTATGGGTAGTCATACTGTGCGCCGCTATAATTGGCTGCCGAACTTTCAGTATGTAAAAAAGTATTTTGAGATTCGAAGGTGCTATATAAATTTTGACCCCTCTACAAAACATGCCACCCCCGGGTTTTTGTATGCTTTCAAGTTGGTGACTTTTAATATTTCATTCTCTGACTCTTTTCTAGCAGATTGACACAAAATTAAATTCTACTGCAATTAGTGGGTAAATACTCAATTTCATCGGCCTAATACCATGCACACCCCAGGATATACAACATGCAAAAGATTTACCTGTTTATGGAAAAACAACCCCCTTGCGCTGTATGATTTTAAAACAATTCCCCATGTGGCTTTAGGTAATTCTTAAAGGTTATAAAACAATTTCAATGAGAGATTATGAAGCAGAACACCACCTGAAAATCAGATGACATGACATGCTAAAAGCCCGTTCCCCAAAATCGTGCGTACCCTACGTGTATACTAACTCATTCGTATGTCCTTTTCATTTCAACCGGTTCATTATAATCATAGCGAAACATATAATCAGTGAAAACATATAACACAGTATAAAACATAAAACACTAGCATAGTATTAAAACCTCGGACAACTTGCTTACCCTGACCAGCAGGGGGAAAGGCAAGGTATATTAATTACAAATTATATTTAAAATGTATTATTATATATATGTATAAAACACACACATACACACCACAGACACACACACACACACCCACACACACACACCCACACACACACACACACACACCCACACACACACACACGCGTAAATATACACACAGGAAACTCACTCGCCCAGGCATGTATCAAAAAACAAAAACACATATCCACCCGCTCTAACACACATAGACATAGCAAATACTGCAGATACCACACAATAACAACATCAAAACCCCGGATCAAAACGCTTCATTGACCATAACATGAAAATTTGTTAAAAACTCCTAATAATGTCCATAACTGATTTAAAGCAAGAAAAAATTGGCAAAATTTAGGGAGGCAGCATGATGCGAAGCTTACAGACAGCTAACAGACCTTTTCATACCAGTTACACAGTGCTTTGAACAAATTGGACCACTCAGGCCTGTCATAGTATGCACGTAGATTTACGCCTGAGTTTCGGGAACGGACCCCAGATGATTATATTCCGATCAATCATACTTTCAAAGAGACTATTAGCAAACAAACAAACAATCATTTTATGTTGCTCCTACGCTGAGGTTTATACACTACACTATCGTTGACATAAGCATGGGTTTCTTGAAACGACGTTTGCTGCATTGCCAATTGAATTTCACTATGGTTGCTATCAGGCAATGGGTCCACCATCATTGTCAGATACGAATGGTGTATGGCATGATCGGGATTGGTGTCTATTGCAGACATTGGAACTGGTAGGTTGATTGAGGTTACCCCCTTCAAGGACACCCTGCAAAGATTTGATATCTTTGACGATGTCTTGAAAAGTCGGTCGTAACTTTGGGTTCAGTTGCCAACATCTCTGCATTATAACATATCTGTTTGAAAAATAATAAAATTATAACAAAACAGGAATTATTTTTTATACAAAGGTAAGTGGTAAGCCACAAAAATATAAGTTTCAGTCATTAAGACGATATCTCTTAAGTACTAAGAAGAAATCTGACTCTCGTATGCTCTTAAAATCACCTGAAGAATAAAATCAAAAGAGAAGTTGTATCTAACTACAGGCTCCTGTCAGAATATGTATATCCGTACACTTGACATTCGTGACTTTTGGCCTAGAGTCTATCGGTGACAGGACATATATGAATATAGAGAATTCTTGGATGAGAAAAACTTTGGCGGGAAAAAGAGGAGGTTATCTTTTAATATTTTTTCTCCAATTTCAAATCAAATTTTCATTTCCTTTATGAACTATAGTCTGTATTGTACAGTTTTTAGCTCTTTTTAAAACAACCTTTCTCCAATTATTATGGGATTTAGCACTGATAATGATGGAAAAGGGTAGGGTCACATGGGGGACAGACAGAGGGCCTCTTGTCAAGTAGCGGCTCGGCAAGTAAACGAATGCAATAGTTATTAGAGGTTAACAACTTTTTACGTAAAAAAGATATTCATACATACAAGTGCGAGTCACCTCTAGGAAGCGGTTGTTGATCAACGGTTGTGTATTAATGATCCATTGCAATGTGCCTCTACGGCACGGAACACAGTGTTAATACTTAGGGATAAAAAGTGTCAAAAGTTCAAGAAAACCACAAGATCATGCATGAGCATGCAAAAAAAAGATTCCCTCAGTACTATGCTTTGTAGGCTAAAATGAGCGTAAAAGTCAGTGTTTTTATGGCAGGGGGCGTAAACCCTGATATTTCATTGCAAAAAACTGACATTCATGCTATTAAAAAAGTGTCATATCTGGGTAGTTTCTATGGATCATAGGTAACACTCCTAGGGTGGACACGTTTTACAATCAGCTGCACGGGGGTTGTTTGGGGGGGGGGTCAAAATCTACCCACTCCAGACCCTATTTACATAGACAATGTTGCATGTATACCAAAAAATACGCATTAAGATCATGTGTTATGACATATAAAACAACGGTATGATGCCTACTAATTTACTGAAGTATGTTGGGGTGAAGCTGCAAAACAGGTTCGGTTGCTTGATGAGTAGACGTAGATGAATCCAATGCAGACTCTTTGCTTGAAAAAACACCCCAATCATCCAAGAGACAGCAAATGAAGTCCTTGGAATTCATCGGGTAAAGAAGAAGCGCTGGATCTCCGATGCAACTCTCTGCACTACAGATGAAAGAAGGAAACAAGGAAGAAGGCCATTCAAGATCCTAACAGTCGTCAAGAGTACAACCACTTGACCAGATTGAGTAAAAAAAGACTTACAGCTGACAAAAAAGAAAAATGGTACAATGACAAATGTAACAACTTGGAGAAGAACATGCAACAGAACAAGAGCAAAGAGATTTTCAAACACAAAATCAAGACCAGAACTATAAGGGCGTAGCATAGAAGACCTACATCCAACTCAATCCGCAGCAGTAATGGTGAGATTCTTTCCAATCCAGCTGAAATAGAACCAAGATGGTTTGAATATGGTAGGCCCTCTACAATCATCAGCCTACCATTGACCATCCTGTCTTCAATCCATCAAATACAGAAGTATGTTCGACATCTGCAGATAGTGAGCCATCCATTCTCCGTCTGAAGTTGAAGCAGCTGTCAAAAGATAAGTCAGGAAAAGCCCCTGGTTCTGATGAGATCCCAGGAGAAAAACTGCTCAAGCATGGTGGTGAGTGAAATCATTGACCAATTGACAATCTCTGCAATGATATCTGGATAAATGAAAGCATTCCAGAAGAATGCTACAAAATCTATCATCTTACCATGCCAAGAAGGGAGACATCCACCAAGTGTAGACTACAGGACCATCAGCTGATTAACCATCCAGCAAATTTTTGGAAATTATACGGCAGACCGGGGGATGAGCCCTATGTAGAAGCCAATCTAGCAGCAGAACAAGCAGGGTTCCAGGAACCTGGCCGCTCCACAATGAACAAGTTTCGCCCTGAAGCTGCCTAATCCAAAATGCCTAGAGAAGAAAGATGGGAAGGTTTTTGCTGTCTCCATTGATTACAAGAAGGCATTCGATGGAGTATGGCACGATGGCCTCATTACAGTGATGCTTTATTATGGTGTGCCTCAAAACCTGATGCAAACATCATCAGAGATCTCTATACCAAGGGCTAAAAGCTGCATCAGGGACTTAACAACAATCTTACAGAGTGGTTGGAAACAACTATGCGTGCGCCAGGGATGTCTTCTATCACCAGACCTCTTCAAACCTATTTCTCGAATACATCTTAGCAGAAGCCTTTGATACCTGTAAAAAAACTGGGCATAAAACGTGGATGCCTACAAATTAAAAGACCTCGTTTTGCGACGATAAGCTCTCATCGCTGACGCCGAGGACGATCTGCAAACCTTGATGAGCAAGTGCACATGCTAGCAAGAAATATGGGATGGAGATCAGTATACATAAAACAAAAGCTATGGTCTTTCTCACGTGATGACCAGCTCCCAGGAAAGATCCAGCTTGATGTTCAACCACTTGAGCAGTTAACAAAGATTCAAGTATTTGGGAGTAACGCTAACACCATCAACCGACTCCACAAGGGAAATCAAAAGCAGATTATTATTTGCATCAACAGCATCGGGAAATTACAGAGAGTATGGAGTTGATAAAAGACATCTCACTCTCCACCAATTACGACTTGTTAAATCACTAGTTAACCAGTGCTTCTGTATGGCTCTGAAACCTGGACCATCAAAAAGAATGACATTGAAGAGTTGGAAGAGTTGAGATGCGATTCTAAGAAAAATCCTTAATATCAAGTGGAAGGATAAGAGACGGAATGAAGAAGTCTGTCAAGGAATCTCCTCCTGCACTTTTCAAACAAAAAAGGATCTAGCTCGCATCACGGCCTCGCAGCTGACAGGTTTGGTCAACTGGCAGAAGAACAAAACATCCCGCCTACCAAAACGCATTTTATGGAAACTGTCGCAGGCACAAACAGACAGGGAAAGACCAAGGAAGAGAGGGAAGATGACATCATTGTGCGGCACCACCTTCCACAAGGCATATTTGGAAGCGCAAGATAGGAATAGATGGTCAAATTGTTCGAGGAGCCAACGTTCCTATGGGAATGGGAGCATAGATAGATATGTTGGGGTCAGGTGTGTGGAGTGGTCAACATGTGGGGGTGGGGGGTGGGTGGCGGGAATCGGTAATTTGGTACACATGAAGTATC